>NKZD01002239.1:0-49493 GCA_002370635.1 Metschnikowia cerradonensis | reverse complement strand
TGTAGTAGTGTAGTAGTGTAGTAGTGTAGTAGTGTAGTAGTGTAGTAGTGTAGTAGTGTAGTAGTGTAGTAGTGTAGTAGTGTAGTATATAGTAGTGTAGTATATAGTAGTCTAGTATATAGTACTCTAGTACTTTAGTATATAGTACTCTAGTACTTTAGTATATAGTACTCTAGTATATAGTACTCTAGTACTTTAGTATATAGTAGTGTTTAGGGTAGTGTAGCAGTGGTAGTACTAGTCAATGTAGTAGAAAATATTGTAGTATATATAGTACTGACAGTATAGTAGCTGGAATCCAAGACCACTTCTTGAGTATATAACTATAAAGTATCAGAATGAGTATATAGTGTGGTGTGTAGTGTGTAGAGCTTTAGTAGTAGAATAAACATGATGGACATATAATAGAGTAGAAAGATGTACAGTGAAACAGACTTTTTACAGACTATATTTGCTTTCAATTTATACTCATGGATAGAAGTGAAGTAGATGAATACCTAGAGTAGATGTCAGATGCTTAAGGTACTTAGTTATATTTATGCATTGATGATTCCCAGAAGGACGACTCTGGTATAGAGTAGTGTAGAGTAGTGTAGAGTAGTGTAGAGTAGTGTAGTGTAGTGTAGTGTAGAGTAGTGTAGAGTAGTGTAGTGTAGTGTAGTGTAGTGTAGCAAAGAGTAGTAGAGTAGTAAAGAGTAGTAGAGTAGTAAAGTAGTAAAGAGTAGTAGAGTAGTAAAGAGTAGTAGAGTAGTAAAGTAGTAAAGAGTAGTAGAGTAGTAAAGTAGAGTAGTGTAGTGTAGTAAAGAGTAGTGTAGTGTAGTAAAGAGTAGTAGAGTAGTAGAGTAGTAAAGAGTAGTGTACTATAGTGATAGAGTAGTATGGAGTAGCATAGCATAGAATGGTTTAACAGAGTCATAACGAAGTTGAGTATAGCAAAGTCCTGTACTATACTATAGTGTGGTATATAGTGTACTGTACTGTAGTGATGGAGTAGTGTACTGTGCTATACTAAGTGATAGAGTAGTGTACTGTACTGTACTGCACTGTAGTGATGGAAAAGTGTACTGTAATGTTGTGTGTTCGTCAGCCTGGGAGTACATATAACGGAGTCCAAACAAAAACCACCAATCAAAAACCACTCGTCAAGTCAAGACTAAAATAAGCTTAGCCTCGTTCTATTTCCGTCACCCATTGATACATTCCGCATCGCACTAACACTTCAAACCGCACCAATCAGCACCAACCAGCACCAAACCGCACCAAAGCACACCAAATCGTACCGCACCGGCTGCGCGCGCGTCTAGAGCTATTTACGTCTATTGACACATCGGCCCAAAACGGCAATTTGATTGAATTTGATTGCAGGCACCGAGCCCATCCTTAAACATACTTAACTCAGTTGCATGTACTGAAATATCAACATAACGCTACTAAGCTACCCAAGCTACATAGGCTACTCAACTTCTTAGGCTAGCTGAAACATACCTGAAACATCACTAAAACATATCTGGAACATCACTGAAACATACGTGGAATCCCTGCAATATACGTGGAGTCCCTGCAATATACGTGGAACTCTCTACAATATACCTGAAACATCACTGAATCATCACTGAAACATCACTGAAACATCGTTTCTTCTGTGGTTCCTCATCTTAGTCTACTAGTTCCACTAGGCTCTNTCACTGAAACATCGTTTCTTCTGTGGTTCCTCATCTTAGTCTACTAGTTCCACTAGGCTCTACTCTAGTCTACGAGTCTACGAGTCTACGAGTCTACCTTGCATCATTGACCTATTACATACTGGATCTACACCCCACCATACACCAACACAGCATAGATCAACGCCATAGATCCACACCATAGTGATCCAGCAAGGCACTATCATCACTAAACAACATCCATACTGAGATCTTCACCAGTTCAACATCCATACTGAGATCTTCACCAGTTCAATATCCATACATCATTGAGATCCACATCAACACAACACAGACAACATATACCAATACTAAGGTGACCCCATATATCAATACCCCAATTGAATAATTGACTAATTAATTGATTGACTGATTCAGACAACCCATTATTCTATCGCTTTATTTATTTCCATTGCTACACTTCCCTTCACTAATTCATTCCTTCACTCCTTTCTTAGTCACTATTTGTTGATTTTGAGTGAATCATCTGTCAATTGCTATTAATCTGAGTGAATCATTTTTCTTAATTACGTGAATTTTTTCTTTTTTTTTGTGTTGATTCTACTTTTTGTTGATATTTTATTGATATTTTGGTGTTCCTATTTTTTTGGATATTTTGGTGTTCCTACTTTTTCTTTAATACTCAATGATTAGAGACATCACGAGCAAATACTTGGCTTCGCTCCAGGAAGACGCCAGTCCCAGTCGCACTCCATTACACCAGCGCAGTCCGTTACAGCGCAGTCCGTTGCAACAGCGAAACCACATTGCGAAACCCAGTAAACTCGAGTCGCCGGACTTGGAAGATTTGGCGCGACAAATGAACCTTGATACGGCGGCCACCAGTGTTCCGATCCGTTCTCGCTTCGATACTCCCTCTGCCACTGTTTCTTCTTTCAAGAACAATTCCAATGGACACAGTGGGAATGGATACAGTGGGAATGGCAATACTTCTGGAGAGAATGAAAATACAGTCTCTGCGCTGATCGAACAGACTCCCAATGGAAAGAATACACAGAATGAAAAGAATGTAAAGAATGGAACAGAACGTGTTGGAAAAGACTCGGTTGCTTATGAATACCTCTGTCGAATCCAAGCCATTAAGAATTGGTTAGAAAAAGTGCTTGGAGAGAATATCAAACAGACTCCTGCAGAGCTCGTGTCGTACATGCAAAATGGTATCTACCTAGCTAAGTTGGCCAACCTCTTTCTCCCGACGCAAAAAACTGTCTTTTTGGACGACTCTAGGTTACAGTTCCGCCATACCGAAAACATTAACCGCTTCTTCAAGCTCTTGAACCACCTTGAGATCCCTAGCTTGCTCCATTTTGAGTTGACCGACTTGTACGATGCAAAAGATGTGCCCAAGGTGTTTTTTTGCTTGCACGCCATATCGTTTAAAATCAATACTTTGGGCGATTACCCATTGATGGAGAATCTTGTTGGAGAAGCGTCTTTTTCTACTGCTGATTTGCGTGTGGCTAGCCGTGCTCTTTCGGGCCACAACTTGCCCAATTTTGCAAGCACTGATTCCTACGATATGTCTTCTCCTGGTACCAACACATTCATGAGCGAGACATTGGGAAGTCCTGTTTCGTCACGCAAGACTCCTATCTCGCCGAAAAGGGCTCTTTCCCCAAATAAGGCTCTATCTCCCAATAAGACTTTTGAAAGGACTTCGGAGCTGGGCTCTCCTAGGAAAATGCTGCTTTCTATGGACACGTCACGTGACTCCAGAGAAAACCCGTTTTTGGATAAAGATGCTGATCTCAGAGCCACTCGTACGCCAAATTTGCCCCCGGTTTCCTATCATTTGAAGAAGGACCCATCCTTGGGGTCCATACAGTCAAGGGAGTCAAAGCCCTCGGAAAAAAGCACCAAAGACCCCTTTAGCCAGTCTGGAATTGAGGCTTACACGCCCTATATCATCAAGATCCAGGCCCTCTCTAAAGGCTCTCTTCTACGCTACGATATGTTCGTCAAGAAGATCATGATCCGGTCCTACGACCAGGAAATGACGCAGTTTTTCGCCAAAATCCGGGGAAATCTCAGCAGACTCCGGTCCATCCACGTGCACCGGGACGAACTTGTTCTTTTTGAAGATGAGTTTGTTGTTTTGCAGTCGGCAGCGAGGAGAAAGTTTGTGCAGAAACGCCACGGGTTTGAATTGGCAGAAGCACAAAAATCTCTGGTCATAGCCTTGCAGTGTATATGCAGGGCCAAGGTTATACGGCAAAGAGTGGCTGAAATCAAGGAAAACGTGCTTGTTTCTGAGCCTTCCGTCACGATACTCCAGAGTATGTTTCGGCTGCGTTTCATCCGCTCCACCGTTTTGCTTGTGCTTGAAAACAAGTCGCTTTTGGAGCCTGAAATCTTGACCATACAAGCACTTTCCCGGAGCAAGCTTTTCCGCCAATCACAGCGCAGCAATATGGTCAAAAGTCTAGCCCTTCAGGATACTAAGATCATCGAGGTGCAGGCGATCATCCGGGGAGCCATTTCCCGCAATGAAATTCGGAGGAAATTAGCTGGGCTCGGCCAGAATAGAGTCAACATCTCCGAACTTCAGAACGTGGCCCGTGGAGCCATTTTAAGGACCAGACTTTGCAACCAGGTGCTCATAACGCTTCTTGGAGAAGATATTAAGATGAACGAGCTCTTCGCCAAGGTTCGAGGCAATGGAGTCCGGCAAAAAGTGGTTGAAACGAAAACCCAGTTGCATTTTGCACCCATTGTACTGCAGGTAACGCGCCTCCAGTCGCTGTTCCGGGGAATTCTTGTACGGTACCAGAACTACATTGATCTTGAGGATATTTACGAGTCGGTGGAGAAGATCATTGAACTCCAGGCAGCCATCCGGGGCCGGAAACAGGCCCTTATACAGGCGCAGATCAGAGACCACTACAACCGCAACATTGATTTGGTAATTCGGGCCCAATCCATCCTCAAAACCAAGTACGAGCAAAACGTCTACAAGTCGTTCATTCAGATGAAGAACCCTCCCATTCAGGTGATTCGTAAGTTCGCCAGTCTTTTGATCGACAGTGGGCGTGATTATGAGGAGGAGAAACAGCTCTTTGACTTGAAGGAGAAGATCATTGAAAAGTGCAGGCTCAATGAAGACTTGGAGCTCCAGATCGAGAGTATCGATAAAAAATTGATGCTCTTGGACAAAAACAAGATCTCCATTGAGGAGTTTGCCAAGAACTCCAATAAGAGTGTTAAGATGTTGAAAAATGACCCCAAAATGACGCAAAAGTTGGGCTCACTTAAACCCTCGGCCCAGAAACGCATTGAGCTTTACCAGCAACTCTTCTACTTTCTCCAGACCAAGCCGGTATACTGGCTCCGGCTCTACGAACAAGAAGATCCTGCCGAAAAGACGGAGCTTGATCAATTGAAGCTTCATATCATGAGTATGTTCCCCATTCCCAAGTTCAATGGCCAAGCAATGGTCAAGTCCCGAGAAGAGTATTTTTTCATGCGGTTCATCACCGAGTTGATGCAGAAAGACTTCAAGTTACATTCTCATAGCATCACGGATATCACCAAGCTCAAGTGTACTTTCTGGCTTGACTTCCTCATTGAGTTCAATAACCTCAGTCATCAGAGACTCGAGCTCAAGCGGTTTTTGGGTGAAGATGTACAGAAGTTGGTGGATGAGGATGTGGACGAGATCAACTTTGAGTCCAACCCTATTGAAATCTGGACCGAGCTCCGGAAAAAGGAGATCAATATCTATGGGTCTTCGCTCAAACGGGAAAAGGTCACGCCACAAGAAGCCATCAAGGATAGAGAGGTCAACGAACGGTTTGTGGTGAACTTGATGAACCTCCGGGACTTTACGCAGGACGTGGTCAACAAGTTGGCATCCAATGCTGAAATTGTGCCCATCCACATGCGTATACTCATGAAGAAGGTCTATGAAAACAGCAAGATTGAGTACCCCAACAGCAAGGAATACGTGCACTTGTCAATTGCCGGGGTGGTGTTCATCAAATACTACATCAACAACATCTTGTTGTTCCCCGAAAACTTTGGCATTCGGGTCAAGCACTCCATCTCCGAGACTAACCTCAAGTACTTGTCGCGGGTGTTGCTCCAGGTCTTCTCCATGAAGTCTTTCAAGGATAATTTCATGAAACCACTTAATGACTTTGTCTTGAGTTGCAGAGATCAGGTGCAAGGAGCCATCAAGGCCATGTTGCATGTGGCCGATATGGAGGCCGAGTACGCCATGAACGATTGGAAGGATTTGATTGGCCACGCCAAGCCCAAGTTGACCATGAAGCTCAGTGACATGATTCTGGTGGAGAAGTTGCTTGCTAAGAACTTGCAGGTGGTGCTTCCCAACTTGGACGACCAGTTGTACACGATTCTCAATGAGTTGAACGAGAAAACGTCCATTGACGACTATGTGACGTTGACGGAATTGGGCAGTCTTACACTCTCATTGGTTCCCAAGACCAAAGAAGACTCTATCTCCGATTATAAGCGGGAGATGTTGTTTTCGCAGGCCAAAAAATACCTCTTGTTTATTTTGAGGGTCCAGAACACCGAGAGCAATGATCTCTTGGAGTTGTTGATCCAGGCAATCACTCCACAGCATGAGGAGAAGTTCAAGCAAATCTTGGAGGAACAAAAAGCCTCCGATAAGGCATACCCCATGAACGCATTCCAACACCCACTCTTGAACCTTCCCAACCTCAACTACAAAGAACTCAAGAAAACCACGCTCAAGATCTTACTTCAGCTCGAGTCTTTGGGGTTAATTCACCGAGAAAACTCGTACCAGGAGATATTGAACCAGATCGTGGTGGACATCAAGACAAAGGATCTGCAGAGGGTCAGCCGGGGTCAGCAGCTCTTGTTTGCTGAAGAGACTTTGGCCAAGTTGAACGACAAGGAAATGTTCTTGAGCAGCCAACTCCTGGACTATAACAAGCATGTGGAGTCCATGCTCCAGGCACTCCAGCTGCGTCCCAAGGACAAGAAGCTCTTCAACATCATCCCCATCTTCAGCAAGCAGTACTTCTACCACCGGCAGTTGAAGCGCAACAACCGGTTGCCAACGTTTGGGTCTTATAAGTACTCACTCAAAAAGTTGATGGACCAGCACATCATACAGGACGTCAGTGGAGCTCTCTACAAGAAGATTGCCAGTGCTTCACGGTGCGAGTTCATGTTCAGCTGCTTCAAGTCAGGGGAGTTTGTGATTGAGGTTGCCAATGGACCCGTGACGATTCCTGGTGCATGCACCACCATTTCGTTGGACCAGCTTTTGAAGCAGCAATACGAGAATAATCAGGTTTGGAAGATGTTTGATGGAATGGTGAGCTTTAACTTGGCGCAGTTTTCTGCATTGATCTTTTCTAAGTTCTACGATATCAAGTGAGTCACCAAAGCTACAGATGATAATTGGAGTCTAGACCATGAAGACTACACTAGACTGCCATGAGGAGACTACAACATAAAGAGACTATGGCATGAAGAGACTACAACATAAAGAGACTACAACATAAAGAGACTACAACATAAAGAGACTACAACATAAAGAGACTACAACATAAAGAGACTACAACATGAAGAGATTAGACTAGACATATTATACCCATTACAATACAAGAAATAATTAAGTACAAGTAGTTAGGAGTTACTACAGTAGGAAGACCTCACGATTACCAGTATGCTGACCATTAGCCAGATATATAAAGGGGGCAAGATCCTAGCTTTGAACGAGAGAACTCCATTACCTAATCTTAGATAGTTATAGTCTAATATAGATATCATCGCTGTTCGGTAAGTTCCTACTAAGAGTAGCCGTTCAGAATACACAGTCAACGTTATGTCATCGTTCCTGGAAGATCCGGTTAACTTAGAAGCCCCTTAGAAGCCCGCTAGAAGCATATAACCTTTGCGAATACAGGTTAGAGCCTCAAATCACATAATAATTCTATTTATGCTGACCATTTATGCTGACCATTTATGCTGACCATTTATGCTGACCATTTATGCTGATCAGTAGATGTATGTGGTGGATTTATATTTTCATAACATGCGTATTCCAAGAAATAGAAATAGAATTGGTATGGTATGGTATACAGAGATAATAAGTTAATGGAAGTACATCACTCGTACTATGCGTAGGAGTTATAGTAGAAGTTGGAGTAGTAGTAGTATTATGAGTAGTAGTAGAATTAGTATTATGAGTGGTAGTAGAATTGGTATTGTGAGTAGAATTGGTCTTGTGAGTAGAATTGGTATTGTGAGTAGAATCAGTATCATGAGTAGAATTGGTCTTGTGAGTAGAATTGGTATTGTGAGTAGAATCGGTATCATGAGTAGAATTGGTCTTGTGAGTAGAATTGGTATTATGAATAGTAGTAGAATTATGACTAGTAGTAGAATTATGACTAGTACTAATATTATGAGTAGTGTTATGTTCTTTATAACATTTGTTAACCTAATCTTGTATTCGTTGGTGGTTCCTCAAATAGAGGAACCGAAATGGCTTATATAACTTTGAGAGAAACGTGGCATCGAAAACCCTCCATCAAAAAAATGGTAAGGATTGTTCCAGAATATTTGAAAGGACCATCATAGTACTTCATACAACGATGACCGATGGTTGTGATACGGCGTTTGTAATGGCCATTGTAACAATCGGACTGAGAGGCTTCTTAATACCTTTATAGACAGGGCCCTGCCTATGGTGGATCTAACAAGTAGTAGTGTAGTAGTGTAGTAGTAATATTATGATTATGAGTAAGGGTAGTATTATGAGTACTAGTAGAATTGGTATTGTGAGTACTAGTAGTATCATGAGTAGTAGTAGTGGTGGTGGTGTTAGACCTACCATGGGTATACACACTACCCATAGAGGTATCTTTCGAGCCTACGAATGCCCGTGACTCATCCAAGGCACCTTAACCCGTGACATGGCCTCATCGAGTCACCTTACCTCGTGACATGGTGTTTAACCGCCTTGCTTCACTCTCTGGTATTCACTGGCTAGCTATATAACTACTCAGATTCCCACTTATTAGGGATCCATCAACGAATGAACATAACTCCCAGTATTAGACGTATTCAAGAATCTAACAAGTAGTAGAATTAGTTTCATGAGTAGAATTGGTACCCTAAGTAGAATCGGTATCATGGATCGGTATCATGAGTTGAATTGGTATTGTGAGTAGTAGAAGTAGTAGTAGTAGTAGTAGTAGTAGTAGTAGTAGTAGTAGTAGTAGTAGTAGTAGTAGTAGAAGTAGTAGTAGTAGAAGTAGTAGTAGTAGTAGAAGTAGTAGTAGTAGAAGTAGTAGTAGTAGTAGAATTAGTAGTAGTAGTAGAAGTAGTAGTAGTAGAATTAGTAGTAGTAGAAGTAGTAGTAGTAGTAGAATTAGTAGTAGTAGTAGAAGTAGTAGTAGTAGTAGAAGTAGTAGTAGTAGTAATATTATAATAGTAGAGTAGAATTTTTTAGATCCACTATAGTTAGTGCTCTACCTATTGAGGTTTTTTATGCCAACGTTGTTTAATCCTAAAAATTGCATTGTGCCAGTCCTCTACCATCAGTGTACGGGGTACCAGGAGAGAATGAGATAAACCCGATGTACCGGGAAGGAATGTGATGAGCTATAATATGTGACTAGACGACCTCGCTGTCAACTACTTAAGTAGCCCGAATAGCCCGTTTTCCTCTTCTAAGGAATCATTGGTAAATGAACATAGTAAACATAATACCTGATTTTTGGAAGACACTCCCTTTGGTAAATATCTTCTTTGGATATAGCCACCGGGGTGGGTAAGTATAGATATAGAGGTATGACCCAAAAAGTCACATTATGCGTGAGTGGAGGCCAAGGAATATATTGATCATAGATCCATTTGTATTAATGACAATACTCTATGAAGGGTCCAGTGCAGCCACATCTGAAAGGTGTATCTATGTCTAATTATGCACTCTGACACACTCACGTACAGCCACGGACTCTCACGTTCACCCACATATGAGACTGAGACTGTGATACCCAAGAGACAGCAAGTTGCCATCTGCCGCTTCTGTCTCTCAAAACACTCTGAAGGTTTGACTTGAAGGTTTGACTCCAATATCTCTAACCTTCGTAACTCACGAGGGATTTCTCACGAGAAGTTTTAGTACTCTCTCATATCCTTCGAACTTGACCGTCATGATTGAGGTTCAGTTATTCATGGTAGTGTTAGGAAAAATCCAATGAGCGCTAGAATTACGTACTTAGTGCTAGTGGATCTTAATAACGAGGCTCTGCCGTATCTCAGCCTCAAACCATAACCACTTCCTTAATCTTCGGACCTTCGCATACAACAAGTCTGATTCTTAAAAATACTAGTCTACTCACTTTCAATGCACTATAACTATAGTGCTCCCTATACTATAGTGTAGTATACACTACTACTACTACCACTGACTACTACTACCACTGACTACTACTACCACTGACTACTACTACCACTGACTACTACTACCACTGACTACTACTACTACACTACTTACAACTTACTTCTTACTACTGACTACTGACACTACTCTTCCACTACCACACAAAAGTACTCTAATGGATCAAAAGGCTACACTGAATATGGAGTAGACTTTATAAGTACTACAGAACGTATACTTAGTGTATAACTCTTAGGAAATGAGGAAAATAGCAACAGTAGATTGATCTCAAGTTAGTATAACCTAGTAGTATCTGAAGTCTACATGTCTTTCAAGACTAAATAAATCTATTACTAATAAAGTCACTGCCAGTACATGATATGAGTGAGTTGAATAAACGAATTATGTTGGTAGAAGTAGCAGTAGAGGATATGAATAAAACGGATATGGGACCACTTCATGGGTTTGGGGCGCCAGATGCATAAGAAGTTATGCATGCGCCATCTGGAACCCAGATAGGGATTCGAAAGAGCCAATGGGATTCATTTAAGTGAATCACACTCGGAAACCTCGCTGTTTCAGGAGAGTATCCTTTAGGTTACCCGAAACATCAAGGAAATAATTAGAACTTACGGGTTTGCCTGATTAGATGATCCTTAGGGATTCCTCTAAGTCATATCACCATATTCGAATATACATCTGACATATAACTTTGTTTCAATATCCCACCTACCTGCTTTAAGTTCTAACAGGTAGTTGTCCTGGTAACTTGGTTCAACTCTTCAACTTCTCTAGTGACTCGGAGTACTCAAGAGTGACTCAAGAGTGACTCAAACGTTATAGTCTTATAGTCTCGTCTGAGAGTCTCAGTATAAAAGTCTGAGTCTGAGAGTCTCAGTATAAAAGTCTGAGTCTGAGAGTCTCAGTATAAAAGTCTGAGTCTGAGAGTCTCAGTATAAAAGTCTGAGTCGGTGATTGTCTCAAGAGTGACTCTGCTGGACTTTGACAAGAAGTTCGGTCTGTCCATCTATATATGAATCTTAGGGGTGTCTATATCCTAAAGCTTTTCATTGTTATTGTACCTAGCAGAGTCGAGGAACTTCTTAGTTCAAGGGGACGAGCATCTCGATATTATATACATATACACTGGGAGTATGCAATTCTGCACAGCCAAGAAATATGTGTAGGATGCAGATGTTTTTCTCCCCCATCAGGATACCTTAAATCTCAGTACCGTAGTTGGATTCGATTCCCAATAGACTCTGGGTGGTGCTCAACCTCGGAATTGAGATTGAGATTGAGATTGAATGGGTGCAAACCCACACCCGTACACCAGGCTACCTCAGCAGAAAAAGGCCCAACGCAAACGACCATTTTTTTCATCATACGGAACTAAAAGCAAGCTAGTTAGAATTCTGGAATTCCGGACTTTACAGTGTATATTTTAGAGTTGAAAATATTTTCGTGGTGGACTTTTTGGAGGTCTTGTAGTTGGACAATTCCGGCCGCAGCCCTCAATTCCGGTCAATTCCGGCCAAGCTATTGCATACCATATCTGGATCAGTGCTCATAATTGTACATCTTAGGGAGTGATCTACCTATGTTATTATGAAGCCTCTTTGCCTGACACTAACTCTAACATTGTTAAGGACCTTCTACTCAGTTGCCTATCAGCCATCCACCAATCTCCTATCAGCCTTCATTGTACGAGGTACCAAAATCAATGTGATGAGCTCGAGGACCAAGATGGAATGTGGAGAGTTTTCCCCCTTTGCACCTAGGAACACCCGTTGACTAGGCGAGGCCGTTGTAAAATACTTGAATAGCTCAGATTCCTTTTCTGCGGAATCATCAACAAAAAAAACCTAAACAGAGTACCTGACGTAACAACAAGAATCTAACAGTAGTAATAATATTATGGTAGGACTAGTAGTAGTAGGACTACTAGTAGTAGTAGTAGTAGTAGTAGAATTAGTATTAAGAGTAGTAGTAGGACTAGTAGTAGTAGTAGTAGTAGTAGTAGTAGGACTACTAGTAGTAGTAGTAGTAGTAGGACTACTAGTAGTAGTAGTAGTAGTAGGACTACTAGTAGTAGTAGTAGTAGTAGGACTACTAGTAGTAGTAGGACTAGTAGTAGTAGTAGTAGTAGTAGTAGTAGTAGGACTAGTAGTAGTAGTAGTAGTAGTAGTAGTAGTAGTAGTAGTAGTAGGACTACTAGTAGTAGTAGTAGTAGTAGTAGTAGTAGTAGGACTAGTAGTAGTAGTAGTAGTAGTAGTAGTAGTAGTAGTAGTAGTAGAATTAGTATTAAGAGTAGTAGTAGGACTAGTAGTAGTAGTAGTAGTAGTAGTAGTAGGACTACTAGTAGTAGTAGTAGTAGTAGGACTACTAGTAGTAGTAGTAGTAGTAGGACTACTAGTAGTAGTAGTAGTAGTAGGACTACTAGTAGTAGTAGTAGTAGTAGGACTACTAGTAGTAGTAGTAGTAGTAGGACTACTAGTAGTAGTAGTAGTAGTAGGACTACTAGTAGTAGTAGTAGTAGTAGGACTACTAGTAGTAGTAGTAGTAGTAGGACTACTAGTAGTAGTAGTAGTAGTAGGACTACTAGTAGTAGTAGTAGTAGTAGGACTACTAGTAGTAGTAGTAGTAGTAGGACTACTAGTAGTAGTAGTAGTAGTAGGACTACTAGTAGTAGTAGTAGTAGTAGGACTACTAGTAGTAGTAGTAGTAGTAGGACTACTAGTAGTAGTAGTAGTAGTAGGACTACTAGTAGTAGTAGTAGTAGTAGGACTACTAGTAGTAGTAGTAGTAGTAGGACTACTAGTAGTAGTAGTAGTAGTAGGACTACTAGTAGTAGTAGTAGTAGTAGGACTACTAGTAGTAGTAGTAGTAGTAGGACTACTAGTAGTAGTAGTAGTAGTAGGACTACTAGTAGTAGTAGTAGTAGTAGGACTACTAGTAGTAGTAGTAGTAGTAGGACTACTAGTAGTAGTAGTAGTAGTAGGACTACTAGTAGTAGTAGTAGTAGTAGGACTACTAGTAGTAGTAGTAGTAGTAGGACTACTAGTAGTAGTAGTAGTAGTAGGACTACTAGTAGTAGTAGTAGTAGTAGTAGTACTAGTAGTAGTAGTAGTAGTAGTAGTAGTAGTAGTAGGACTAGTAGTAGTAGTAGTAGTAGTAGTAGGACTACTAGTAGTAGTAGGACTAGTAGTAGTAGTAGTAGTAGTAGTAGTAGTAGTAGTAGGACTACTAGTAGTAGTAGTAGTAGTAGTAGGACTACTAGTAGTAGTAGGACTAGTAGTAGTAGTAGTAGTAGGACTAGTAGTAGTAGTAGTAGTAGTAGTAGTAGTAGTAGGACTAGTAGTAGTAGTAGTAGTAGTAGTAGGACTACTAGTAGTAGTAGGACTACTAGTAGTAGTAGTAGTAGTAGTAGTAGTAGGACTACTAGTAGTAGTAGTAGTAGTAGTAGGACTACTAGTAGTAGTAGTAGTAGTAGTAGTAGTAGTAGTAGTAGGACTAGTAGTAGTAGTAGTAGAATTAGTATTAAGAGTAGTAGTAGGACTAGTAGTAGTAGTAGTAGTAGTAGGACTACTAGTAGTAGTAGTAGTAGTAGTAGTAGTAGTAGTAGGACTAGTAGTAGTAGTAGTAGTAGTAGGACTACTAGTAGTAGTAGGACTACTAGTAGTAGTAGGACTACTAGTAGTAGTAGGACTACTAGTAGTAGTAGTAGTAGTAGTAGTAGTAGTAGTAGTAGGACTAGTAGGACTAGTAGTAGTAGTAGTAGGACTAGTAGGACTAGTAGGACTAGTAGTAGTATAATGGGTAGAATTGGTTTTTTGAGTAGTAGACTAGAGTTCGTAAAGTAAGTATTATGAGTAGGAGTAGTAGTAGTAGTAAGAGTAATATTATGAATCGGAGTATTATGAGTAGTAGTAACAGTAATAGGAGTGGTGGTGTTAGTTTTCAGTTACGTCAGGTACTCTGTTTACTAAGTTCATTCGCCCATGGATCCTGTTAGAATTATTATGTGACCTAGAGCTATAACCTGTACTCACAAGGGATTAAGCTTCTAACGTGCTTATTAATATAAAGGATCTTTCCAGGAACGATGACCTAACGGTCCTAACGGTGTTCTGGAATATTCTGTTGGGCTACTAATGGTAGGAACTCTCCCAGACAGTTAATAGGATAAGATTGGTTGCTTGGGTAATTATAGGAGATTAATGTATTCTCTTTAGTAAAGCTATTCTTAAGTAATTGGAGTTCTGTGTTCATAACTGGGCTTATGTCCCCCTTATATATCTGGAGAGGTGATAAGTCTAGACTCTTGCATTTGCAGATCCTGTTTCATGCTGCGTACATCTTCATGCTGCGTACATCTTCATTCTGAGTAAATCTTCATGCTGCGTAAATCTTCATGCTGCGTAAATCTTCATGTTGCGTACATCTTCATTGTTCTAGACTCGCTTGGAACCCTGTACTCAGTCGAGTCAATTCCATGTCTAACAATTCCTTGTTGGAATTATTATGCGACCTGGGGCGTTAACCTGTATTCGCAAAGGGTTTAAGCTTCTAACGGCTTGTCAATGTTGTGGATCGTTTCCAAGAACGATGCCTAAAAGGTTATCTAAGATATTTGAATATGTTCTGACAGCTACTGCTAATAGTAGAACCTTACCCGTTCCGTTAGTGTAAGTGATGTTTGTTTTATCGAGCGTTTTAATATAGCTTATCTCGTAAAGTCGTATAAATGTCTTAAGCAATGGAGTTCTTGTTCTTTCAAAAAACGGGGCTTCTCTGTTGGCCATTAAACGTCCAGTTTTCGGACAACTTTTCGGCCAACTGTGCTCACGTGCTTACTATCTGGTTTTGCCTGCTTTCTTAATCTGCTTGCTTTCATATTGGTTCGATTCCAATTTAGTTCAACCCAAATATTTATTTATCAATATTTTAAAATAAAAAAAGAAAACAAAAAAAAATGACAAATTCAATAAGAGATCTTTATATAAATTACTTAATGGTAATAGGAATGGAATAAATCTAATATTAATCCTAGTTATACTTTAGGATTATATGATTTTTATATATTATATCATTATTTTTTACCTTTTATAAGAACCTGAGCTATTTAAGTAACAAAAAAGGTCATGAGATGAGATGACTAATCGGTCATTCGGTACCAAAAGAAACGAGCAACAAAAGAAACGAGCAAAAGAAACGAGCAAAAGAAACGAGCAACAAAAGAAACGAACAACAAAAGAAACTAATAGTCAGTTTCGGTGGCGAGTAGATGGCTAGTCGACTTTCGTAGGCTCTAAAAAAACCGATGGGTAGTGAGTCTATCCATGGCGGTTCTAACAGGTAGCAGAATTATGAGTATGAGTATGAGTATGAGTATGAGTATGAGTACTCTAAACACTGGGGTATTCCAACTTAATGTTTTTTCGTTCAAAACCTGGAATATTAAGGTACTGTTGCACAGACTGGATAGACTAGACAGACTAAGGCTATGACTGGGTAAACTAGACAGACTAAAACCAATTGCAGAAGAATATGACTGGTGTAAAGTTGTGCCTGTTCAATGGAAACCCATTCAGAAACCTCTCTTGCAATCAACCGTCTACACGATGGGACAGATGTTCTTGTTGGAAAAGGACATTAACTTCACCCTTCTTCTGAGGCCCAAATATCTTAATAAAGTGGCTCCAATCGACTAAACCCCCTTCTTCCTTCTTTCATAAAGATTATTGGATTTGAAAGTGAATATGTTTCCACAAAGGCTTCCACAACCCAACGCAAAGAATACATAATTGGTGCCTTATCGTGGCCTGAGGCACCTAAAAGACATAAATTGTACGGGAAATTGTATCGGAGATGAAATTCAAGCGAGGAGACATGGTAATTCCAAAGATCAGTGGAAGATTATAAGTGGAGCATTTGGTGGCCGGTTCCATTACTTCTTCTTCTTTTATTGGTCTCTGATTGGTCTCTGATTGATCTCTGATTGGTCTCTGATTGGTCTCTGATTGGTCTCTGATTGGTCTCTGATTGGTCTCTGATTGGTCTCTGATTGGTCTCTGATTGGTCTCTGATTGGTCTCTGATATGGTTTGCTATAATGACACTGGAGCCCAGACATCCAAGAGACATGAACCAATTTTGCAAAATAGACCAATACATGAACATAGACTTTAGAATCGATGGACTCATACCATTATATTAGTAGATTCACTGATAGATATATCATTATACTAGTAGATTCACTGATAGATAGATCAATCCACTAGTAGATAGACCGAACACATAGATAGGCCTCATCATTGCACCATTCTAAAAGATAGTCTAGTATCTTTATGGCTCATGTTTTAAGCGTTACCTCTTTGTAGATTGTAGTAGTCATTTCATAGTGTTCATTATCAGACTCTTCTTGAACTAGTTTTTCTCATGCTTAAGTTCGCAATTTTGCCATATCCTTGCACCCATATCGTAATATCTCAGAACATACCCAGAAATACAAATCATCGTTTAATCAATAATCTGAATTAATTACACAGTTGAAATTCTCATTAATTCTGTACCCTTAGCTGGGACGACGGTACAGGATGAGTCCAGAGCGCGATATCTGAAACACTATATCTGAAACACTAGCTCTCGAGCTAAAGTGTTGATGTCACAGGAGATCAATTCACTATTCACTTCCAATACACTAAACTAGGAAGGATCTACCTTGAATAGGCACTATTTCCCTTTGAAATACCTTTAAGTATACCCTCAAATATTCCCCTCAAATAAATTCCTCTATGGTTCGTTTGCGTAGAGACAGAGTTAAGAATCTCCATGAATCTTCCTCGTCATTCTAAAAATTGAGGAAAAAAAAGTGTGATCAACAATAAGCAAGGGGGGGCCTATTTATATATACAAAAATGGGTGGCAAAAAAGTGGGGAGAGCTAAAAGTGGGGAGAGCCAAAAGTGGGGATTGTGCATGGCTGCAATTCTGGAGTCTGCGATATATATAAGGACCTCGCGCACTCATATCCCTTCCCTAATATCTCGTGTATCCCACATATCCTCATATATTACACATATTAATCCATGGTCTCTGATTGGTCCGGCTGGTTCGGCTGGTCCTGATTACTTATCCTCAGTGATGATTCCTCAAAGAGGAAGTTGAGATTCTTAAAAGACTTTTGTGCAAAATTCAACACGATGACTATAGCGTACAGCTTAATAGAGCCTTTGGTGGATCTAACGGTCTGGATAGTAATACTCACTGTTAGTGGCTTATGGTTTATTCGGTTATATTGATAACAGTAATTAGCATTAGTAGTCAGTAGTAGATCCTAGTAGGAATTACTGTCATATGCATACCAATTAAATGTATTTGAGGATTGCCGCAAATGGTGTCGCGCACCACCTGGTTGCTTCCAAGAAGGTCAGTTGAAATCTGACGTTTTCGCGATGGAAAAAAGAATCTCCGATACGGGGAATCGAACCCCGATCTGCTCGGTGAGAGCGAACTGTGCTAGCCATTACACCATATCGGATTTGTTGGAGCTTAAATTTTTCCGGTTTTATAACACAAGTCTACCATTGCTTATTAAACACAACCCATTGGAGTACAGAAATTGGATTATTTAGGGTATTGTTTTATATATAGAGGTCTTATTATGGTCTGACCATGATCTGACTATGGTTTGATTATTGGTTGGGTAATAGGCTGACTTCTTTCGTGGACTTACAATACATATTCCCAGCCTCTTCTGATACAGTTTTCTAATCTACCATACATCATTTTCGGTGAACTAATTTAATCTTGACTAATACATAATATTTATGCAGATACATTCATCTTGGTCTGAGATCACTTGGCCAGATCACTTGGCCAACAACTGGTCGATCTTCTTCTCCAAGGCCTCGATGCGTGTGTTTCTGTCGGCATTGGCCTGCGTCAACTTGGACACTTGGCTCTCCAACGAATCCACGAGCCCGGCGAGTCTCTCCACGGTAGCCCTTAAGGTGGGAGCCTTGGCCTCCTCCTTGACATCCTTCACCTCCTCTTTGTTCACCTCTTTTGGCTCCTCCTTCTTGGCATCCTTCTTTGGTTCCTCCTTCTTCACATCCTTCTTTGGCTCCTCCTTCTTGACCTCTTTCTTTGGCTCTTCCTTCTTGACCTCCTTCTTTGGCTCTTCCTTCTTGACCTTCTTCACCTCTTGCTTTGCCTCTTTTGTCTCCTTCACCTCTCTCTGAGACTCTCTCTTGACTGGGGCGACGTCCTGCCACTCATCGTCTGGATTCTCGGCGATCCTCCTGGAATCCTCATCGTCCGATTCATCCACCACCTTGTTGATGAGACTTCCCACCGTGCTGGAAGACTTTAAGGCCTCGTCCACGCTGGCTGCAGGTGCAGGACTACCGGATAAAGAGCTGCTTGCTCTAGAAACCTTTGGAGAATCAACTTCTTTGGAAGATTCTTTGTTTAAATTCTCCTCGGACTTTTTGGCCTCAACCTTCTTGGCTTCGGACTTCTTGGCCTCGAACTTCTTCTCGGAAATGTTGACTGCAGGAGAAGATTCCTTGACCTCAGCAGTCTTTCCCTCGTAAATGGCCTCCATCTTGACCAAAAGCGGCCCGTTGACATCCTTGCCTCCAAACCACTCCAGAGCAGTAAGTGCAGGCTTGTTGGAGGGAGCATCCGGGTAAATGTCTTCCTGGAACACCTCGGACTTTCTGGGCACAATAAACGAGACTGGCTCGATGCTTGAGTCGTTGACGGTCTTGTAGCACTTCAAGATCTCGTTTTCCCGAATATTGACCGAGGTCTTAGGTGCTGCTGCAAAGCCTCTCTGTGCATCGGTCGATGAATATTGCGACAACTCATGGAGAATGTCGTTGTCGTACTCGTAGTAACGAATATTACCGTCTCCCTTGCCGGCTAAGTACAATGTGCAAGTGGCATCATCGTAGATGGGAATCAACACTCCCGAGGATGAGTCAATGACAATGAACCCATCGATAGGACCCTTAGAAATATCGTTGACGTCCCAGATTCCCACCTGTCTATCGGATAATCTGGAGAAACCGGTGGTGCATACACGGTCGGTATTGCCCAACCAAATGACCCTGGAAGCTTTGGCTCCCGTGTGGCCTGGGCCCTCGGAAATCACTTTTCCGGACCGCAAGTCCCAGACCCGCAACTTCTTGTCCCTGGAAATAGTGGCCATAAGCGAGCCGTTGTAGTTGAAGGCGAATGATGTCACTAAGTCCTTGTGCTGCAAAGTAATCTCCGCCTTTCCGGTCTCGATGTTCCAGATCTTCACGGAGTAGTCCATGGACGAAGAGGCCAACACGTTCTCTGCACATGGGTGGTACTCAATATGGCCAACCTTTCTAGTATGGCCCGAAAGCACTTTTTCTGGGGTCACCACGTCCTTGACCTCGTCGGCATCGTCTCTGTAGTTGTGGAAGGAAAAGTCCTCGGGGATATGCCAAATGAGGATATTTCCGTCATCCGAGCAACTGGCCACTTGCTGCGAGTCAAACGGATTAAAGGCCGTATCCAAAACAGGCCCCTTGTGCCCCCGAAAAAGCGGCACAGTGTCCGGAGCTTTGCCCACCTCGGAAACTGGAATAATAGCAAAGGCTCCACCTCCAGACGAGTCCCACGTGACCAGGAGGTACTTCCCGTTGGAGTAGATGATATTTGCATCCCATGCGTTTTTGGTCACCTTCAAGTTTTCATAGCAGAGTTCTTTCTTGCTGGCCTGTCCAAACACGTGCCGGTACTTCGATGCTCTAACGAATTTTCCGCTGCCATTAGTAAATGATGAAATAATAAAGTGAATATTGAGATGAAGATAGAGATAGAGACTGGAGATTGAAGGCAACTAATACCTGAATACTCATACCTGAAAACAGGCATGACAGAAAAGAAAGTCAACAGGAAACAGATAAAAGTGAATGGCCAACAAATAACAGATAACATTCAAAAATATTGACAACAGATAATAGACGAAGCCAAAAGAAGGACCGCAAAAGACATCAAATATCAGAAAAGACAGAAGATAACAGATAACAGTCAAAAACAGATAATGTCAAGGACACAATGGAGTCAAAAGCCAGAATATAACTGAAAGGCAACAGATAACAATCTGAAAGACAGATATCAAAAAGACAAGTCAATTGATGACAGTCAAAAATAGATAACCGACAGAACAAGACAACACAACTTGTAACCGGAACTGTATGTAACTGTTACTGTAAATGATATCTGGTACCTGTAACAGTAACTGTACCTGTAACTGACCACTGTAACTGATGAAAGTCTGGAGAAAAGTCAAATCAGATAGGACAACAAGGTAGACGACCAATAACTGTAACTGTAACTGTAACTGTAACTGGGTCGACCACTGGAGCTGACGAAAAAATAAATAATAGTCACATAGCAAGTCAAGTCAATTGATGGTATAACTGGAACTGAATCTGCAACTGAATCTGATATCTGTGACTGTGACTGACCACTGTAATTGACAAAAGACTGAAAAAGACAACATTGACAGTACAGCAGGACGACAACCGATAAGTGACAAATGTGACTGACATCTGATAAATGTGACTGTGACTGTGACTGTGACTGTGACTGTGACTGTGACTGTGACTGTGACTGTGACTGTGACTGTGACTGTGACTGTGACTGTGACTGTGACTGTGACTGTGACTGTGACTGTGACTGTGACTGTGACTGTGACTGTGACTGTGACTGTGACTGTGACTGTGACTGTGACTGTGACTGTGACTGTGACTGTGACTGTGACTGTGACTGTGACTGTGACTGTGACTGTGACTGTGACTGTGACTGTGACTGTGACTGTGACTGTGACTGTGACTGTGACTGTGACTGTGACTGTGACTGTGACTGTGACTGTGACTGTGACTGTGACTGTGACTGTGACTGTGACTGTGACTGTGACTGTGACTGTGACTGTGACTGTGACTGTGACTGTGACTGTGACTGTGACTGTGACTGTGACTGTGACTGTGACTGTGACTGTGACTGTGACTGTGACTGTGACTGTGACTGTGACTGTGACTGTGACTGTGACTGTGACTGTGACTGTGACTGTGACTGTGACTGTGACTGTGACTGTGACTGTGACTGTGACTGTGACTGTGACTGTGACTGTGACTGTGACTGTGACTGTGACTGTGACTGTGACTGTGACTGTGACTGTGACTGTGACTGTGACTGTGACTGTGACTGTGACTGTGACTGTGACTGTGACTGTGACTGTGACTGTGACTGTGACTGTGACTGTGACTGTGACTGTGACTGTGACTGTGACTGTGACTGTGACTGTGACTGTGACTATGACTGTGACTATGACTCTGACTCTGACTGTGACTGTGACTGTGACTCTGACGGTAACTGATATCTGATGACTGTAACTGTAACCGTTACGTTAACTGAATCTGATAACTGTGACTGGAACTGTGACTGACGAGACCAGATAGAAAACAAAAACAAGGAATCAAAGATATCAGATATCAGATAGCAGATCAAACAATCAAAACCAAGCCAAGACAACAGATTACATAACAGATAACACATAAAACATAGCCGGTAAAAGACACGACAAGACAACTAGATCTGATATCTGATAACTAACAAAGGCAGAGGACAGTAGACCAGACAAGACGAGACCAACCAAACGAACGAATGAATGAAACAAACGAGACGAGACAAAACATAAGACAGACCAAAAGTGACTAAACGTGACAAACATCAAACATCAAACATCAAACATGACAGACAACTCAATGAATCAAGAAATCATTATTCATGAGCCACTCAATCAGCGGTTCAACAGTTCCTTGAATCAACAGTTCCTTGAATCAACTAATTATAAATCATGATTGGGAGAACACACCTTAATACCTTAATATCAATTGAATGGAACTGCTTAAACGTTCGATCGATTGAATGTTTGATCATCTATGGTTTGATCGTCTATGATTCAATTGTCGGTTGTTGATTGTCGGTTGTTGATTGTCGGTTGTTGATTAACGGTTGTTGATTGTCTGTTGATTGGTCGTCTATGGGTCGGTTGTTTGATTACCCGATTATCTGGTTATCCAATTATCGAAATCCCCAATTATCTGATTGTCTGGGTGTTCAATTGTTTGATGGCTTGATCGTGGGGTGTCTGTATCGCTGTGGTATCACTGTAGTGTTGCTGTCGCTGTGCTGTGGTATCACTGTCGCTGTCTGGGTGTGTGATGGTTTACATACCTCATTGTTGTGGAAGTCAAGAGTGGAAATAAATAGTGAGTGAGAATGTGAGAGAATGAGAATGTGTGTGTGTGTGTGCGAGTGAGAGCGAGTGAGCGTAGGAGAGAGCGAGTGAGCGTAGGAGACTGAACGTAGGAGACTGAGCGTGTGTTACGTTGAAGAGGAGCGCGTTGTGTGGGCGAAGCGTAGACGGGGACTACTGCGCGTATGGTCAAGGCACACTCTGGCTCACTCTGGCTCTGGCTCACTCTGGCTCTGGCTCACTCTGGCTCTGACTGACTGACTGATTGACTGACTGATTGACTCACTGATTGACTCACTGAGACTCTGGCTCACTCAGACATCATTCATCGGAGGATGATTTAGCTGGAGTAGATACCCCAGTACTTTTCGGCGTTGAAAGCTCCGTCAGCCTTCTACATGTTGTTATAGGCATTGAAGTAAAGAGCATCGTTACTACAAGAGCTGGCGTTGGAGGAAAGAGCAGCCTTTTGTTGAGAAGAACCTGGGACAACCTTGCTTTTGGTTTCACCCTGGGTTGGCCATCCGGTCTCTGTGACGAGATCCTTGACACCACTATAAGCAGAAGAGACTCTTTGGATTTGCTCCAAAAGCCATTTTCCAGCACCCTCAGCAGCACCACCATTGAAGAAAGCGTGGGCGTTGACAGCCATGTAGTCGGAGTTCCTACACAATTCAGGCCACGGCCAAGACTGACTGAGACCGTTACTGACTGAGACTACCAAACTCAATACTAAATGTAACAACGAGAAGGTTCCATTTAATATTATCAGTAACTAGTGTAGTAGTATAGTAGTAACTAGTGTAGCAATAACTAGTGTGTTAGTAGTAGTAACTAGTGTAGTAACTAGTGTAGTAACTAGTGTAGTAGTAACTAGTATGGTATTTATAATGGGACACTATAATGGTTAGTATGTTAGTGCAGTAGAAAAGTTGACCTAGACACTGGCTCAATGAACAATAGATTAGTTTATAATGACACACTAAGCACTGACTATCCATGATTATCATAGTAATAAAGCTTCCTCATATTATTATAGAGTGTACATCATGCTAGTGTTAGTGTGGTGTTCATTCATTTGGTTCCTTATACTGTTGTATAATACCTCCCGAGCTCTTTAGATTAAATCCAAAGATCCAAGATTTAGTAGTTTGGAAGATTTAGTAGTTTGGAAAAAACCTATAGCATCCATGTTGGCAAGCTATTTTCAAGGGCTTTAAAAATTTTATACACCATTAAATAAGGTGGGGGCGAGCCTTTTATATTCAGAGGGGCTCTGCAACTGCGAAACATGAAACGAAACATGAAACATGATGTACATATTTCTTGGGTGCGCATATTAAAACAGCCCGCCCTCTTTTTTAGCAGCACCCGCGTTAACCCCTCAAATTAAAACAAATATATAAGACGTGCCCCGATTCCAACATAGAGTATGGTTTTTTTTGAAAACAAATTAAATCATGGTCTATATGCTTGATAGTCGAAGGATCACGTTGCAACTATATATATTATATGACTCATAGAAAATGTCCTCCATATATGAATAAAGCATAGTATGACCTTACTGAATTGGGTCCCATTCCATTCATGAACATAACAATTTTGGGGGGTTGTTTATTGATGCTCTTGGTGAAGAAGGTATAAGTTAGGGTAGTGGAATCAGGTTTCGCACCTGCCAGTGTTGAGAAGATATTAGATCAGGGAGAATATTATATCAGGGAGAATATTATATCAGGGAGAATATTATATCAGAAAGAATATTATATCAGGGAGAATATTATATCAGAAAGAATATTATATCAGGGAGAATATTATATCAGAAAGAATATTATATCAGGGAGAATATTATATCAGGGAGAATATTATATCAGAAAGAATATTATATCAGAAAGAATATTATATCAGAAAGAATATTATATCAGAAAGAATATTATATCAGAAAGAATATTATATCAGAAAGAATATTATATCAGAAAGAATATTATATCAGAAAGAATATTATATCAGAAAGAATATTATATCAGAAAGAATATTATATCAGAAAGAATATTATATCAGAAAGAATATTATATCAGAAAGAATATTATATCAGAAAGAATATTATATCAGAAAGAATATTATATCAGAAAGAATATTATATCAGAAAGAATATTATATCAGAAAGAATATTATATCAGAAAGAATATTATATCAGAAAGAATATTATATCAGAAAGAATATTATATCAGAAAGAATATTATATCAGAAAGAATATTATATCAGAAAGAATATTATATCAGAAAGAATATTATATCAGAAAGAATATTATATCAGAAAGAATATTATATCAGAAAGAATATTATATCAGAAAGAATATTATATCAGAAAGAATATTATATCAGAAAGAATATTATATCAGAAAGAATATTATATCAGAAAGAATATTATATCAGAAAGAATATTATATCAGAAAGAATATTATATCAGAAAGAATATTATATCAGAAAGAATATTATATCAGAAAGAATATTATATCAGAAAGAATATTATATCAGAAAGAATATTATATCAGAAAGAATATTATATCAGAAAGAATATTATATCAGAAAGAATATTATATCAGAAAGAATATTATATCAGAAAGAATATTATATCAGGGAGAATATTATATCAGAAAGAATATTATATCAGGGAGAATATTATACCAGAAAGAATATTATACCAGTGTTATTGTCTCCATCCAATGCACATGATCTAGAGGTCTATATACCTGGGGAACATACAAGTCGCGGACTTGTCTGATGAGATACAATTTATATGACTGAGACTACTGAGACTACTGAGACTACTGAGACTACTGAGACTGAATGACCAAATTACTGAGTCGACTACCATGAATATCTGAACTTTAAATCATGACGGTCAAGGTCGAAGGATCTAAGCACATCATGTTCAGAGCTGATTCCGTGAGATAAAGAATCGTGACAAGTAATATGATTGTTGATTTTGTTGATTTTGAAAATTAACTATGGATACATTCATAAAACTTCTCGTGAGAAGATATCTACTGCTGAGACTACTGAGATTATTGAGACTGACTGAGACTCAGGCTCACTCTGACTGAAACTCAGGCTACGGCCAAGACTGAGACTGAGACTACTGAGACTACTGAGAGTGACTGATTGAGACTGACTGAGACTACCAAACTCAATACTAAATGCATTACCAACGACAAGAAGGTTTCATTTAATATCATCAGTAACTAGTGTATAGTATTAGTGGAATTGGGATTGGTAAGCTAACAATTCTATGACCACTCTACTGTGCTAGAATATTCTATAATAGTCTCTGACTCTCTGACTCTCTGACTCTGACTCTCTGACTCCCCGGAAACTCTACTTCCTTCTTTAATATGGATCGATATCTTGATGACATCGTGACACAACCATTTGATGTGGTCAAGTCTTACATTCAGCTGAAAAACGGAAAACTACCCTACTACTCTACCACAAGTCGCTTTCTACAGCCTATAAATTAGTGGCTAGAAAAGATTTCTTGCTGATATACTATACGCTGGTACATTTCCTAGACTGGTATACCCTTTGGCTGGTACATTCCCTAGGGGCTTTGTGATTACCACTCATGGTTGTATCACTTGATTGCTTTCCGACTACTTTGAGAAGTCTATTAATTTGCTTGACAATAGACAATAACAGCAGTTTGGCATGAGTTGTGACACCGGTAAATACCATGTCGTCATCAAGATAGTCCCATTGACAATGACACCAATAGCGGATGACACGGTAATGATAGAGCGTTATGAAGTTGTCACATAGACTATCACAAAATGGTCACAGAAAATGGTCACAGAAAATGGTACCATAATAAGCAACCACATTTTTCGTTAGAACCATTCACCATTCCTAAGCTTTTGTGAAAAACCAGGAATCTGTTTCATGCAAATGTTCTTGTCAATCTTGCCATCAAGAAAGGCTGTTTTCACGTCCAATTGATGTATAATCATCTGTTTAATCATCTTATGGTGAGTATCAAGTGCAACAAGAATTTGCAATAAAAATTTGCAACAAGAATTTGCAACAAGAATTTGCTATAAGAATTATTAAACTCACATAGGAGATTGATGGGGCCAATAAAATAATCTCTTCATAGTCAATCATTCATTGTGAAACCCCAACGGCACCCTATAGGTTTGACATCAGGAGGATAGATTTCTGGGGGAAAAGGTTTTGTTTTCCTTATGAGCCTTCATCTCATCTCAGTATTGTATGCTTCTTTCCAGAAGATCCAGTCTTCTGACCTCTGTGTCTTAGCATATGATTAGGAAATTTGATTGGGAAATTTGATGTGGAGAGTCGGTACCTTGTGCTCCCACCAGTGACACCACAAAAGGATACCCTGTGGTGGGATTTCCCTACCCTGTGGTGGGATTTCCCTACCCTGTGGTGGAACTTCCCTACCCTGTGGTGGGATTTCCCTACCCTGTGGTGGAACTTCCCTAGGGGAGTCGATAGGAGAATCAATATTGATATCCTGTATCTCTCTCACTAACAACCGGGATCATATCCTCCAAGGTTCGATGAACATAACCTTGAGACATAACCCTGAGTCAGTCCAAATCTGACCGTGTAATTCTTTTGAAAAACATCAAGAGGATATTCAGCCATTCTCCCTTGAGAGCGAGAGCTAAGAACAGCAGTGATCGCCAGAACGACTTCAGTTAAAGATCTCTCAGTGGTACTGAACTCTGTAGAATGTCAACCCTATAATAGCATGACATCATGAAGCATCAAACATCATCAAAACATCAAGACATCCACAAATAATCTTGTATAATGACCTCCATAACACATGATCACACTTCATTCAGAACACATGCTCCCTCTCTCCCAATAACTCACTGGTCAGTATCATACACTGGTCAGTAATAACTCACTGGTTAGTATCATCCAGGTGGTCCGGTACATTTGGTAACATCATCAATTCTTGATTATCATCTTTCCTTGCCGAGAATACAACTGGCCAGTATGTCTCTGCACTCCATTCACTAGATCTAGGCACGACACTGTCCTGGAACTAAACTTGAAACCACATCTCTGCTCTCTGTCCCTAGGTTAGGTACAGCTCTGTCCCTAGGTTAGATACAGCATTGTCCTTGAACTAACTTGAATCACTGGAGGAGTTGGTAACGTGCTATACACCAATCACCCAAACATTTATCTCCCCATTGATGGTGGTGTCAGATCATATTCTTGCCATAACGATTTCGTTTGCATTCCTTCCACTCAACCCTTTTGATGTGACACATGATGAATAGGAAGTAGCTGTCGAAAAGTTTTCATCACAAAGCTGTACAAGTTGCTCACTTCCACTAGTCAGTAATACTCACTATTCAGTAATAGTCACTGTTCAGTAACAACACTGTTCAGTAACAACACTGTTCAGTAACAACACTGTTCAGTAACAACACTGTTCAGTAACAACACTGTTCAGTAACAACACTGTTCAGTAACAACACTGTTCAGTAACAACACTGTTCAGTAACAACACTGTTCAGTAACAACACTGTTCAGTAACAACACTGTTCAGTAACAACACTGTTCAGTAACAACACTGTTCAGTAACAACACTGTTCAGTAACAACACTGTTCAGTAACAACACTGTTCAGTAACAACACTGTTCAGTAACAACACTGTTCAGTAACAACACTGTTCAGTAACAACACTGTTCAGTAACAACACTGTTCAGTAACAACACTGTTCAGTAACAACACTGTTCAGTAACAACACTGTTCAGTAACAACACTGTTCAGTAACAACACTGTTCAGTAACAACACTGTTCAGTAACAACACTGTTCAGTAACAACACTGTTCAGTAACAACACTGTTCAGTAACAACACTGTTCAGTAACAACACTGTTCAGTAACAACACTGTTCAGTAACAACACTGTTCAGTAACAACACTGTTCAGTAACAACACTGTTCAGTAACAACACTGTTCAGTAACAACACTGTTCAGTAACAACACTGTTCAGTAACAACACTGTTCAGTAACAACACTGTTCAGTAACAACACTGTTCAGTAACAACACTGTTCAGTAACAACACTGTTCAGTAACAACACTGTTCAGTAATACTCACTAGTCAGTAATACTCATATGGTCACTAATAACACCGTTCAGTAACAACACTGTTCAGTAATACTGCAATGGTCACTAATAACAATGGTGGACCCTAATCAAGCTCAAGAAACTCCATTGCCCTCTCCTTCGTCGGATTCCATTATATAGAAGTCATCAACTGTATAGCCTTCGTAGATCTCCATTTGCTTTCTTTTGATCATGTCGCCTGCATACTGCACTTCCCATAGACTGGCCCCTAATTGTCGAAGAGCACGATCTTGAGCTGCTTGCCATTCCTGTAGTTTTTTTCCTTCTTCCACATCTTCCCACGCTGCATACTCGTCTAGAAGACTCTGGAGTGTGATTGGGCCGTTGTATGCAGTCCCCGACATGATTTTCACCGTATGCTTAAGTTCAATATCTCCCGGAGGCAATCCCAAGGGTGGCCATAGCTTTGGGGGAACTATTTTGGCCACGAGACTGGGGAAATCAGGGCTGGATTCCGGAATGGCGCTTGTGTGCAGGCCCTGCAAGATTTCACCCACGTACCACCGATTTGCGGCGATCTGGGCCCGGATTGACAAGTCCCGAGCTCGCCGTCGTTGTCGGTTACGTTCCTTTACCGATTCCTGGCTGTTGTATTTCTTTGCTGCTTTTCTCCGGGCGTCGGGGGTTCGGCTCGGCGGCGGCGCCGAAGCGTCCGAGATTCCCGATCTCCCCGAAAATCCCCGGTTATGAAACCGCCGTCGGACTTTTCCCCGGATCTCCTCCACTTGCGCCGCCGGGTGTTCGAGTTCACCTTTTTTCCGGTCCAAATGCCGCCCTAGACTGCCCTTGGAGCAGAAGGACTGGTGGCAGAAGCTGCACGTGACCAGACCCGGTCGGGCCAGAGCGTCCAAATCGGATCTTTTTTCGGTATTTTTTGTACCAATCGGCTCGAAATCGCCCGTGCTTTCCATATCTGCCTTTTTTCCGCCCGAAAAAAGCCCTTCTGGTGCACTTTTGCCATGATCTTCCATGCCCTTATAAAGAGTACGTGTGTGCTCGCCCCACGCGTGTATAGGATGTCCGGGCCCACCACTACACCATCACAATAGAGAAGATTCACACTACAGAAGATTTACACTACAGAAAGTTTAACTCTATTCAATTCTACCCCTTCTCTCTCTTTCTCTCTCTTCTTTCTCCTCCACTCCTTCTCTCTCTTTCTCTCTCTTTCTCTCTCTTCTTTCTCCTCCACTCCTTCTCTCTCTCTCTTTCTTTCTTCTCTCCCTCTCACACTCCCATTTGCAATGTAATGTTCCGGAGCTCGGAAACGTAGACATTCTCAATCGTGTCTCCGAGTCCGCCCACCACCTTAAGCACCAACTCGTTCAACTCCGCCGACCCAAGAATATCCACGTGCTCGGCCGTCTTGGCTCCACCCCGGATATCGAAGCGGTCCGGCTCGTGCTTGATCTCCACGACCTTGACTTCGATATTGGCCGGGTTAAAGCGCAGGCCTTTGCGCTGCCACTCGTGGCAAATGCTGTGGGTCATCAACGCCAACGTACCGTCTCCATCGCCAAAGTAGACTGGGTGATCGCTTTCCGTGTCGATGACGTATGGGATGCCTGCCTCCGGCCCGCCCTTGCGGTAGGTGTAAGCTCTTTCCGTGGGGTTGCCCACTCCGTAGAAGGAGAAGATTTTCATGTCTGGAGCATCGGGGAGGGCCACCTCCAACGGGTTGGACCATTTGGCCTGGTCGAGTTCGTTTTTGCGGAGCTCTTCGGCCGTCTTGGCAAATCCAAACGAGTAGTTTTCCCGCACCCGCTTGGAGAACCATTCCGGTGACACCTCGAGCAACTTCTCGATGCTCTGCACCACGGTGTAGTCTTTTTCCTGCTCTAAGCCGGTTTCTCCTTCCACACTCTCGCCTCTGTACCGAATAAACTTACCCACAGTATCGTTTTTGGGGCCGGAGATCTCCACATCCGCATCGCTGGTCAGGAGCGTGTTGCCGGGGTCATCGGGCGAACTGGACAAGTTACCCCAGATCAAATCGCCTCCTTTGGGGATCATGGCCGGAACTCCACCGAAAGTCCGCAACATTTCCACCCGTTCCTTCTTGCTAAAGAACTTCTCCAACCCGTACACCGCAAAGTAGTTGAGCTGCACAGTATCCTTCATTTCGCCCGATAAAAGCGCCGGGATGGCTTTGGGGGTTCCTAAAAGCGAGCCGCTGATATCGATGAACCCGGCCAAATGGTCGTTGCACCACTTTTTGCCTCCATTCCCATAAAGTGGACCTTCAGCCTCCACCCACTTCATGAAGTAGTAGATCACCTGCAGGCCCATGGAGTGGCCCACCAAATACGACTTCTGGCCCGTGATCCTCTTGGTGGTTTCAATCTGCAACCGCAATTTGGTAAAGTAGCCGTCTCTCCGCTCAAGGTCCAAGTATGCCAACCGCCAGTCGTATCCTGCACTGATCATGTTTTCGGGCCCGTAGCCAATGACGGCTAAGTTCTGCAAGATCTTATTCCAGATCCAGTAACCAGCAACAAAGAAATCGGCAGCGTCAAAACCAGACAGCGCACGCACCTTGATGTTGGAAGGGTCTAGGCCAGTTTCAGGGTCCAACTTCACGTGTTTCAACCAGCACGCCTTATCCAACACCATTGTCCGCAACATGTAGAACAGCCCCCACAACCGTTTACGGAAATGAGGAAGTGAGGGGCACGGGCCTTCATTGTTGGTACCCCACGACTCTAACCCCGTGGAAATCACCCCAGGCACCATCACCACATTATACTTGGAGGTCAAGTTCAACTCCTGCTGCATTCTTTTGCCCACGGAAAACGACTCCGCAGACCCTTTCAACTCATTGCTTTTGGGCCGGTCGTTGCTGTCCAAAATCAGCTGTAATCCTTGAGGAATGGAATCCCGCCAATCCTCCACAAACTCGTTGATGGTGTCGAAACGCATGAGCTTGTCTAGTTCTCCTTTTATATCTTCGGACGACATTGCGGTGATGACAATGGTGGCAACAAGCCCGAGAACTGCTCCTAGGATGAAAGTTACCCGCCTGGAATGGTAGAGTTTTTTCTTGAGCTCCTTATCTTTGTGCTTGCGGTGTTTATGAACCTTGTGCTTGACCTCGATGTGGTCGGCACCTGCACCTAGCTCTGTTTCTTGGGTATCAATGACGTCATTTCCTTCTCCTTCATCACTTTCATTTTCTTCATTGACGTTTTTGGTTCTTGTTTCACTGACGTCATTGGCTTTTGCATCACCTACACTTTCTGTTTCCTTTTTTGGACTGGCGCTTTTGGTGCTTTGGAGCCCACTGTCTTCCTCCTCCTGCATATTGCGCCCTGCAATTTCCTTGACTGCATCCTTTGTAATCTGCCGCTTCTTCTTACGATTCCGAACTTGGTTGCCCATGATGTTGGAGATGTGAAGATGATCGAGTTGTGCGACGAGAAGCCATTTCTGTATGCATTACCTGTAATAAATCTTGTACTGCACATAGGACTTGCTTGCTCTATCGGGCTATTTTCTAGATCAAGTCAAAATAAACTTGAGTTCGAGATCACTGGATGTTGAAGGTAGCCGGTTATATGCAGGGGATTCCCTTTAAGTACTAGATAGATTCAGACAGACTGGACAGAATTGGACAGAATTGGACAGAATTGGACAGACCAGTACCACTAGGTACTTGATGCCGCACCGGACTAGTACAGGACCAGTACTGTAATTGTTGACCTGTATCATTCTGTTCCATTTATTCCAGTGATCTTTAATCCACAACTGTACTTTGTGTAAATCAGAGGTTCAAAGATTGTTCAAGTTCAATGGATCCTGTACATGGAGCACCCATTCCATAACCAGTATCTCCGTCATTCCAGATCCAGATCCACTCTTGATTCAACAGCTGAAGTGTCAGTCTGTATCAACTCAGTTAAGAATTTGGTCAATTGGTTTGAAATTGACTAAAAATCAGCTATCAATTATGTAGATTGCCCATTTCATCTCATAATGGTATTAACGACAGAGCCAAAAAGTTGAATGATTGGAGGATTGAAATGACTAGTTGACTATTGATCAAGTAGTTAACCAAATCATCTGATGAATTGAGTTATCTTAGATTGTCAACCAGTTTCAGCCAGATTGACTGGAAGGCACATTGAGTCGATCAATTGACTAGCTGTCAGCTCATCAACCCACCAAATTGTCAATAGCCATAAAGTAGTCATAATAGCCATAGAACAATCTTCAAAGAGCCATTAAATAGCCGTAGAAAAACCATCAGCTAACAATCAATTGGTAAAATAAGCAAGGTAATTGAATACACATCAATAGGTATCAACTCATCAAATACCAATAAACAGTCATCAACTAGCAATCAGCTGGTCAGTTTAATGAGGTTCGCAAAAACCATCACTAACCAATCAACTTGGCGAATCATTAGGTAATAAAATAGTCATCAAGTGACCACAAAACATCCATCACTAACCCATCAGCAGACCATTCAATTTGCCAAATCAAGAAAGAAATCAAACATTAATCAATAGCCATCAATCAGCCAAATTAATATGGTAGTCTACCACCAATCAAACATTTATCAACAAATAAGCATGAAATGTATTCGATTGACCAGATTCATAAAATAATCAATAAACCATCAAAGAGTTATCGGTAACCATCAACAAATAAGCATCATTGACTTGATCATCTTTCTCTTTTGGTCCTAAGCTGCATTTATAGAGCGTCCATGGTGAAATCGTACTCAATGCCTGGAGTCACACTTGCAATGAACTTTAGAAAGATCACAAGGTAATGGTCCACACGAATCAGATCTTGTCCCGAGACGTCTTCGTTCCCAGAGGCCTCCTTGTCGTGTACTCCTTCTAGACCTGCTTTTTTCCCGTTTGAATAATCCCTTTTTTGACTTATTTCACTGGTTTGACTATGGTCCCTCTTCCGCGCGTGCTCCATAAACACCTTCATCACCGACGCGTGCTTGCACGGATGTATAGACACGCCCGTGGTATTTTTGGCCATAGGCAAAGCCTCAATCGTGGCCGTCTTGTCTTTGTGGTCGCCCGAAATGTCCTCGTACATCTGAGAAGGCAATAGTGGGATTCCGTTGCCGTTAAACCCCACCAAATACATCTTAGGCACGCGGTACGAAGTGGAGTAGCTGATGTACAAGTCGTACTTGCGGAGGTCCAGCTGGTCGGTATTTATCTGGGCATAATCGTCGATTTCCTCGCTCAAATAGTCGTCCAGAAGCTCTGCATCAAGGTCAATTTCGGCGGCGGCAAAATCGTTTTTGGAGCCACTTTTGGCGGCAGCTATTCCAGGGGCTATTCCAGAGGCTATTCCAGGGGCTGTTTCAGGGGCGGGCGCTTGGTTAAACGAAGGAATCACCTCCATATCGGAATCACAGCCCTCTTCCTCCTCCTTCAACCCCCCAAACCCGCTTTCCTCCTCGGAAACAAACGAAGCATACCGGCGGTAGGATGGCACGTGACGCGTGACCAAGTACTGCTTTTCAGGGGGCAAAAACGCTTTTTGGAGGCCCTTAGCACTGGCGCCCCAGCTCCATGTGGGGAACTTCTGCACTAGGTAGTCACCGGCAACAACAAACTCCTCTGGGGAGATTTCGCCCGTGGTAAGGAAATTGGACTCGTTGTTGATGGGCGTCAAGTACTCTCTTAGAGAAGATAATCTACTACGGATGTTCATGGTGTGGTGTTCGTGTGTGGCACTGCGTGATAAGCTAAGTGCGATAGACTGCATGTACGGACATCGGTACACCAGACCACCCACTCGGTTGCAATTTATCTATCCTCGCATAAACTGGAGCGGCTGTGTCAAACTGGAGCAGCTGTATCAAACTAAAGTGGTTGTCAAACTGAAGTGATTGTTTCAGTATCATTGGGAACCAAAATAATATAATGGTGGATGAATTTCAGTCTTTTCTATTCCTAGCTGTATGTATAGTATACTAAGAAACCCCTGAAAACACTATTCTCAGACTGACCTGACTCTACAATCTCTCATAGTAAGGATATCATGTCTTTTTCTGTTCACATTTTGTTATCGTTCACTCCTAAGGGGGAACTCCTCTATATATATAATTACCACTCCCTTGTTGTAGTAGTAGTCTCTTATCTGTAGTTTTTAGTTTGTAGTAGTCTCTAGTAGTAGTCTCTAGTAGTAGTCTCTGTCCATGTTACTTGCCATAAAATATGTAGCTGATACATACGTCTTTTTAGGTTTAAAGCACCTAAATTAATTTTGTTAGATTCTTGTGGAACCTTCATGTACTGAGTTAGTTACTTTTGTATGTTGATGATTCCTCAAAAAGAGGGAGTCGACCTACTTAAGTAGTTGACGGGGGACTTGGCGTATCCAGCCACTTGTTGCTATGTGCTTGGCTGATACCAGCTATAGTAGTGGTAATGCTTATAGTGGTACTAGTTTAGTAGTGGTAATGCTTATAGTGGTACTAGTTTAGTAGTGGTACTAGTTGTACTGAGGGTACTAGGTCACAAGTGTATTGTCTAAAGTAGCGAAGTGGAGGATAGAGAGTAGAGATGTAGAGAGTAGAGAGTAGAGATGTAGAGAGTAGAGATGTAGAGAGTAGAGATGTAGAGATGTAGAGATGTGTAGAGATGTAGAGATGTGTACAGATGTGTACAGAAGTGTAGAGAAATCGGGAAATGGAGAAATGAAGGGTGTAGCTTACACTGGTCCTTAGAATATATAGACAATATAGGAACCTTCTTGTTCGGCTGCATGAAAGAATATGGGGTATTGTGTTGTTGTGGCGTGCATATAATGCGGTGCTGCCCGGATCTCGCATCTATCAACACACGAACCTCGTGACTGGGCCAAGAGATTGAATACAGGAAGAATTGAGTGGGTAAATGGAAACTGGGGACTTGGGGGTTTTTGGGGACTTTAGGTAATTTTAGGGTGCACGGGTGTGAAGTCCCCCCCCAGTTTAAATTCCCCGGTTTAACTGCCCCGGTTTAACTGCCCGGTTTAAATTTGTTCAGGTTGTGTCAGGTTTCCAAACATAGTGAGGTTGCCCCCGGAATTCCAAACCACCCCCGGAAAGCGCATTTAGTGAAATTAGCGCCACCGAATACGAAAAGAAAACCTAGGGTGAAGCATGCGGGCGGGCTCTATATGCACGACGCCCACGACTCTTGTCCGTCTTTGTCGTAGTCTCGTTCCTGATTTGTTGGTATTGTCCCTGGAACCATGCATCCGGGGACGCTAGTCCTGTATGCAGAAGATGGTTCATGCGCAACCCAAACACGATCTACTCCACGCGTCCGTGCCGTATTAAACCCAAAATATCCATAGTAAAACTTGAGAGCTCATCCAAAAAATTCCTTTTATCCCCGCCCCTTTTTTCCTCAATCTCATTAAGCCACAAACGGGTTAGTAGCGATGCAGAATGGAGTAAGTTATATGCCGGATGTAAACAGACACGGTCAGCGCGCGCATGTACGGCCGAGATCCAGCAGCCGAAATTCAACTTAGCGCCGACGCATTGTTTTCTTTTCGTATGCTTTAGGCACACATATCCACACACATCCGTACCTCCGCGGGCCTACAACAATACCAACGCGCTCCAGGCCTGTTCCACCAGACTCTTCATAACACTCCTGAAACATCCTTGGACCGTCCTTGGAACTCCCCCCGGTTTCTACTTCCCTCCCCCCTCGGCCATCATCTTCATCCCCCTCTTCTCCAGTGCCATTGGCCCCCATAAATCCCCAAGCCCCTTACAAGTGTACTCCTGAGTGTACTCCCAAGTGTACTCCCAAGTATAAGGACGTGACCACGAACTATACTAATCGGACTGCAGTGAACAACGGAAGTGAACAAACTCACAGCACCGAAACAGACTGGGACATATCTGAAACAGACTGAAACATATCTGAAACAGACTGAAACATATCTGAAACAGACTGGGACATTAGATCGGACCAGGATACAACCAGATATTAGAAATCGTTCATCATTCTACCCCTCTACACTCTCTCCCTCCATTTCTACTAATCTACCAACCTCTGTTGTACTGATTAGGTCTCTGGATTGAGTATACTTAGAGTGACTAGAACTATACCAAGATCTCATATCATTAGAGATTGAAGTATTCCTTATATTGATTCCCTTATATTGACTCCCAAGGTCTTGATTAGAGAATCTACTAATTAGAGGGTCAATTGATTTACAGGTTCCGAGAAGACACGCTTTTATTTGAGGAAACCCTTACATTCGCATTAGGTTCAGAAGTGTTTATTGGAGACTCATTAGGAGACAATCTGGATATTCATATTGATTTTGATTGTCATAGATCCTATTTGAGTGGAAGACTACAGGATCCCGATTAACTAGAATTCAAGCAGTCCCCAATCACTCCATACTGACTATTCTGACTGTCCAGAATTGACTCTGATTGGCTCATCCTTACTGTCTAATTCTGACTGTCTAACTGTCTATCTCATTTGACATGCCAGTTTCATCCACGCCGTCGCGGGTTGCTTTGGCACCGCTCAATACCAATGTGACCACGGACTCGCCTGTGCTCAAAACCAGACTGTTCAATGGCTCGTCGCTCCCATTGACTCCGTCCCTCACCCCCAAGTTCTCCTTGACCAAACTGGCCACGTCCATCGTGCCGAACAAAACTTCCTACACCAGCGCCCGCAAGTTCGACAGTTTCAGCGACTACAAGATCTCCAACAACCGGAACGTCAAGGCTGACTTGGCCGCCACCAAGTTGAAGCTCCGCTTGCAGTTGGCATTCTATAAGCTCAAAGTGCAGAAGAGGGCCAGCCATGCGGCTCTGCCTAACATTCGAGTACTGGGGCAGTTCAAGTCACGAGTGGGCAAGCAGCCAGTGTCAAGACTCGGATCAAGGCTTGGGTCCAATCCTAATTTTCCAGGTTCAAGGCTCGATACCAGCTCCCCAAAGACGAACTCCCCAAAGACGAGCTCCCCAAAGACGAGTTCCCCAAAGACGAGTTCCCCAAAGACGAGCTCCCCAAGAACAAAGTCAGCCCTCGGAACAGATTCAACTCCGGGAACTACTGACAATGTTGGTAATGTTGGCAACTTCTCCACCGGGGCCAATGTCAACTTGCAAAAGCCTCGACTGGTGAGCAACCCACGACTCAGTACGGTGGCTGCAAAAAAACCCACCTTGAAGCTCTACCATATTAAGCCACTGTCGGCGTTCCACAATATGTCTCCACGGCTCCCTCTCTATCCCGAAAATTGCACCCAAGGACAAATGCTTAGTCAAACAGCAGGGCAAAGCAGTCAAAACATTGGCCAAAGCAGCCAAAACACAAGTCATATTCTTGTTCAGAGCAGTCAAAATACAAGTCAAATCCTTGGGCAAGGCAACCAAAATACAAGTTACATTCTTGGACAAAGCTTTGGAAACAGACAAATCCTTGGACACTTGGGCCCGGAAAAGGTGCCGGAGCGGCTTCCGCCGGTGCATAGAATCTTGAAGACGCCCATCAAGGCCAGCAGCAAAATGACCGTGGTTTCGGCCAGCGACGAGACCATCGACGAGACTGCAGACGACTCGACGTTGGAGGTTAAAAAGAGAGACGATTTCTTGGGCTCTCTGCCGCTAAGAAACAATTTCGGCACGCCCAATAGCTTCTCTGTGGCCAAGTCGTTGTTGCAGCTTGGCCTGGGCTTCTACTAGCCTGTTCCCACCATATGACTCACGAAACCATGATTGGTCCCCAATCTTTGTAAACTAATCCATAATCTTGTACTATCTTGTAGGCCATGCTTAGATCAGAGGCTGGTGTTGTAGAGACCTTATGGTAGATGATGATCTTGCTGGTATATACTTGGTCACGTGATGCTTGCACATGACATAGATCACCTGACAAGTATACATGCAATAGGTTATCACATGCCCTTACAAGGTATTAAATCTCTGACCAGTGTCATGTTGTATTGGTGGGGTTGATGTGATATTTAGTCAAGTGATAGGTCACGTGATTTGGTACGTGATACCCAATTTCATAATATTCATCTTCTTGGTATCATGTGATGGAAGTTCCACTGTAACAATTGGTAGACCGTAGAGCAGAGCATAGTAACTTATATGTGTATCCCGCAGATGAAAATGTATGCACAGACCTTAGATCTTAGACCTTAGATCTTAGAGATGTGACTGTCCATGGTAATGACATGATTGCAATGATTTTGATAGCAATGACTTTGATGGCAATGACTGTCCATGGTTATGGCAGTTTGGTCATTCGTATCATAAACATCCTCAGGTTGGTGGAACAAAATAATTGCAGTGGCCACAAAACCAAAGACCTAGAACACGAGCCAGCCAGTCGGTAGTCTAATTGCTTGTAGTGGTGATTCGTCCAGCCTTCAACACTTTCAGAGGTTCATGGGTTCCATCGGTATTGGCAATGTAGTCTGCAGCAAACAAACCTGATAGGGCCAAGCCAATGAAGCCCTTGAATCCATGCAGGTCAAATACATCCATACCATCGTTGATGCCCAAGATGTTCTGATGTTCTGATGTTCTGATGTTCTTCAAGTCCACGGCAAAAGTGCAGGAGTACCAGGTACCACTCTGAACACACTTAAAGTGTACACTGAAGTTAGACTGCCGAAGTGTTGACTGAAGTGTAGAAAGTGTAGACTGAGACGTCCCCGGCTGCTTAAGTAATAACCCCAATCCCAGCAATAGGTCCCATAGTAATTGGTGACGGAATAGCAAGGATATGTAGTGTCAAGACCGGAGTACCATAGAGATAACCCCAAAGATATCCCAAGGTAACCAAAGATATCCCATAGATAAATCGTAAGATTATGACCACAATCACGTGATTGTGGAGAGCAGCTCGACCGCATCACAGATCCTCTTGACATGAGTATTGAAAGCATCGTAATTCTCCGAGTGGCCAAAACAAACCACCGCCCGGATCTGGTCAATGTGGGTGCCTGCAGGTAGCTTATTGTTGATGATCATCCGGGCAACCACGGCTTCCACGTCCACATTTGACGGGTCGTGTATGAACAAAGAATGGATGCGGGCGAGAGTCACATTAGTATAGTAGCGAGGAAGCTTGCTCAAATTACTATCCAAGTAATTCTCCGTAAGCAGCACCAGAAAAATCTCAAAGACCCGGCGAAACAGGTAGAATTGCAGCACGTACTGCACTAGAGCACAGAAGCTTTCATACGGAACAAGTCGTTCCTTATAAGCCATGAACCCCAGTATAGGAGTATTTCCATAGCGCAGTAGGACTCTCTCCAGCATCAAGTACTTGAGGACGCTCTTATCACGAAAGTCGGAGTCGCCCAATAAATAGTAGACCAAGACCTTCATCTGCACATTGTCGACCACCAGGTTCGAGCCCGTGGCCCCTGCGAGCGCATTGATCTTTTTGGGCACCATATCCATTAATCTCAAGTACTTAGTGTGCGGAGCGAGGAGGAACTGGTAGTCGGTAAGGAGGTCCTGGTACTTGATACGCAAGAGAGCAGAAAAGGGATTGGCCGAAGCAGGCGAGAGGAACGCCAAGGCTTTGAGTTCCTGCAGGCAATCCGTTTGGGTAAAGTAGAGCTTGATTTCGAGGAGAATGAGGTTGATGGCTGCCTTTCGAGCGTCCGCTCCCTCTAAACTTTTACCCACCTCCCCCACAAAACTCACTGCTCCCTCTAAACTTCCCACCACTGTCCCCTCTAAACCCGTACCCCCACCCTCTCTTCCACCATCCCCCCTTTCCTCCCTTTCCTCCCTTTCCTCCCTTTCCTCCCTTTCTTTATTCTGGAAATTACTACTCCGAGAGTCGTCTCCCTCGCCCCCACCCCTTTCCCTGGTGCTCTCCACTTGTTCACTTTCTTGCTGTTTCCCAATTGGGAAGTCGCCTTGGGGAGTAAATTCAGACCGGGTTAGGGAATGGAGATGGGCTAGAACTTGGGGAATAGTTTCTGGCTTGAGGGTGTTGTAGAGATTTTGTGCTGCTATGAGGATATCATCGGGACCTGCCCCATGGTATGCGTCCAGGACTGCCGTGATAAATTCCATAAAGAATGAGACACTATCGGTGTAGGTTTGGTGTGTAGGTTTAGTGTATAGATTGGAGATTGGTGTATAGATTGGTGTATAGGTTGGAGATTGGTGGATAGATTGGTGGATGTAGTTTAGGTGGATGTAGGTTTTGGTTGTATGCAGTACTAATATTTATTAGATGCAGTATTTATGATTATCTGCAGTAAAATTTAAAAAGTTCCATAACTTTTTGTGTATCCTCTCTTTTAACCCAGAAATTTGATGGGATGTTCTAGAGACTTTTCTGAATACGATGATGATGTTCTTTTTTTGGTTGGAGGGAAAAAGTATTTTTTAGCTTGTTCTCTAGTTTATTGTTCTGTGCATACTTGTCAGTGAGATACATAATACAGACTAGTTAGTTTGACCATGTACCCATACACCCCCAAAAATTCACGAACCAATAATTTTGATAATTTAAAATTTTCAAGAATTACTGTTTTAGGAAGAGTTACTGTTTTAGAAAGAGTTACTGTTTTAGGATAAATTGACACTCTCTATACAAACACACCATATTTTCTCATAGCTCAATTCAAGCATAAACATTGTGGTGAGTACTTCGGTATTTTAGAGGAACAACAATATTTGGACTAATTGACGAGTCTCTCTCTTCAATAAATCAGAATCTTGTTCATTCATAGATCAACTCAATTAGTCATATTCTGAATATATACTAATTGTCAATAACCACTACTTCATTAGTCACATAATAAGAATAGCAGTGTAGTGTAGTGTGAGTGTATAGTGTAGTGTGAGTGTATAGTGTAGTGTGAGTGTAGTGTGAGTGTATAGTGTAGTGTGAGTGTATAGTGTAGTGTGAGTGTAGTGTGAGTGTAGTGTGTGTTGTAATTCGTCATCTACTAATGCATAAACTAGAACAAATTCCTTTGGGCTATCCTCAACCCAACCTCGTCTCTTATTCTATCTATATTTCTAGTGTTACCGCCCGCTCCCTTTTCCGCGGGACGTCGTCCACTCTCCGTCTATTCCTGCATATCACTGTTTCATCTGTCCTGATTACATGCAGTCACATGGAACATGCAGTACATCAGAGATGTACTGATTCCTCATGTTCCAACAGTGTGAGTGTAATGTGAGTGTAGTGTAGTGTTGAAAAACGGTAACAAGGTGAACGCGCTGAGTATCCCCAATGGCTTGCAGAGATAGCACGGTAACAAGCACCTGTTCTTCATATGCACCTGAGGTTACTACAACCGCCTGGTGCCGTGAAGGTAGACCTCCCACATATATAAGGGAGTCTGGACCATATCATTTGATTATCTGTCTGGGACATACCAAAGATGTCTCTAAAGACCAGACCCACCAATACTTCAATGGACACTGACAACTCTACATCTTCCTCTTCCTCTTCTCTTGAAGTAAACACCCCTCAAGTGTTTACATACCTTGATGAGACTATGAGGACAGTGTCCCTCAGTAACTGTCCACTAGACATCACACCATGGTTAATAGTGGTTAATCATGGTTAATCATGGTTAATCTATGGTCCACTAGACATCACACCATGGTTAATCATGGTTAATCTATGGTCCACTCCACCTGGTGCCGCAACTATCGTTGCGGAAGATGCGTTATCTAATCTACAGTGAATGTGAGTGTATACAGTGTTTTTCTAAACTATTCAAACCAACGCAACAAAATGTTTCGAACCAAGAAAACAAAATGTTTCGAACTAGCGCGACAAAATGTTTCGTACCCCTTCGCACGGTCTTTCAAACCAAATGAACAAGTTGTATATAGGATAACAAGGAATCCAGTTTAGTTCAGTTCCATTCCGTCCGTTTTTCACCCTTGATTGGTATTGCAAGACTTCTGTCCCAAATAAAGTAAAATATGAAGCAATCGTCCAGATTTCAGATTTCAGATTTCAGATTTCAGATTTCAGATTTCAGAATATTGAATTCTAATGAAAGTTGGTGTGAAACATTACGCCATTTGGTTTGAAAGACTGTGCGAAGGGGTACGAAACATTTTGAAATATTGGTTTGTTTAATTTTGCTAGTGTGGTTCGAAACATTTTGTCGCGCTGGTTTGAATAGTTTTGAAAAACAGTGTAGTGTGAGTGTGTAGTGTGAGTGTGTAGTGTGAGTGCGTAGTGTGAGTGTGTAGTGTGAGTGCGTAGTGTGAGTGTGTAGTGTGAGTGTTAGAACCACCATGGGTAGACTCACTACACATCGGTATTTCTAGAGCCTAGGAAAGTCGACTAGTCAGCTACTCGCCACAGAGACTGACTACTCGTTTCTTTTGTTGCTCATTTCTTTTGGCACCGAATGACCGAGTAGTCATCTCATCTCATCATCCTTTTGTTACTTAAATAGCTCAGGTTCCCTCTTGTGAGGAACCATCGGCGAATGAACATAGTAAACAGAGTACTTGACGCAACCGGAATTTAACAGCGTAGGCTCGAAGTACTGAAACAGTAAAGCACTACCTATGGTGGATCTAACAATAAACTATAGACTACACCAAACTAAACTACACTACACCACACTAAACTACACTACACCACACTAAAATACACTACACCAAACTAAATACATTACTACACCACACTAAATTCACTCAGAGACTTTATGGTCCAAAGTCTAACAACATTAGACTACTCCAATCTACCGGTTTGCATTCAACATTCCAACGAAAGTCCATACGGAAGACGCAGAGAAAAACATTGTGCAAGAGTACGAAAAGCTTGAAAAATCCATAGGTAGCGATTTTGTATGGAGTAGACTTCAATCTCTTCAGCTCTTTTTCGGTGAGATTAAACGAGGGAATCCAGCTATTTAAGTAGTTGACGGAGGGGTCACCTAGTTAGCCAGTTTTCCCATAATCCGACCGAGAAAACTGCCCATAATCCGACCGAGAAAACTGCTCACATTCCGACCAGGTATCTCGGGTTTATCACATTCTAACCCGGTGCTTTGTACCATGGTGACTGAGGAGGTGGGAGGTGGCATTCTGGAATGGTCATTATCAGATCAGAGGTGTAGGCTTCATAATACCTCTATGGGTAGTGACCTCTAATTACATCAGTTAAAGATATGTCACACTTTTTGTGTAGGGCAAAGTGTCAAGTGTTGTATCATATCTACACGTCAGGAACAAAACGACTTCCTTTATGTTTTTTCTTAGCACTTGAAGGTATACTTTCATTTCACCAGAATTTTATTGACCATTATCATCTTCTCTTATGCTGGACTTTCTTTCTGCTCCACTCCAAAAATTACTCATTCTTCCAGTATCTGTATGTAATGATGTGGATGAATTCCAAGTCAATCTGGATGAGTTCCAAGTCAATCTGGATGAGTTACAAGTCAATCTGGATGAGTTCCAAGTCAATCTGGATGAGTTCCAAGTCAATCTATTTCAAGCAATAAAAAATCAACCAAGTCAATAAAAGGTCTATGGATTAACAAGGGTCATGTGAGAACACCGGTTGCTGGAATCTTGTGTATCATTAAGTACTGATTTATCTTCATTTGTTGATGATTCCTCAAAGGGGGAAATGGAGCTGCTCTTATAACCATTCGAAATTGCTTATATAACTGTTTAAAGAGGGGCATAGAACTATTTAAAAGAGGGGCATAGGTGCAAACTCAGCAAGCTAACAATAGCCGTGATTATTCTTGGTGGTCTCACCATCCGATACTGTCAAATGCTTTGGAACGGCGTTGAATGGTCGTTGATAGGATTAGACAGCTTAACCTTCATAACACCTCAATAGGTAGAGCAGTACTTATGGTGGATCTAACAATCTGTGTACTCTATAATATAGTATGGTATGAGACATATAGTATAGATTCAGTATTCCCGCATGTAGCCAGCAATAACCAGTTGACTAGACGATGCCGTTGTCAACTACTTAAGTGCCCCATTCCACCCTCTCCCCCTGGCAAGAATAATCGGTGAATGAACATAGTAAGCAGAGTACCTGAAGTAACAACAAGGGTCTACCAATATAGAGTATATAGAGTATAGTTGGTAGTATAGTATAGTTGGTAGTATAGTCAGTCTAGTATGGTACAGTCTAGTATGGTATAGTACTGAATAGTTCAGAAGATCAACACATAGACGATATCATGTCTATGTATCATATCGTATAGTACAGTATAGTCAGTCTAGTATGGTACAGTCAGTATAGTAGAGTCTAGTATGGTGCAGTACAGTATAGTATGGTGCAGTACAGTATAGTATAGTCAGTATGGTATAGTAGAGTCTAGTATGGTATAGTATAGTCAGTCTAGTATAATATAGTCAGTATGGTATAGTATAGTCAGTACAGTATAGTACAGTATATTATAGTACAGTCTGGTACAGTCTAGTACAGTAGAGTATAGTCAGTACAGTATAGTACAGTATATTATAGTCTAGTACAGTCTAGTACAGTCTAGTACAGTACTTATACTATAGTACAGTCTAGTACAGTATAGTACAGTCTAGTGCAGTATAGTATGGCATGAAGTCTACTATACAAAAAACATGATATGTATATTCTTCGAAAGTTGTTTAGAGGTGTATGTTTGTGTAATGGTGGTACACTTTTATACTTTGGTTCGAAGTTTTGTCCAGCAACTGTTGAATTTTAACCGGAGTGCGATCGAAAATATTAAACTTTAGCCTGTAGATTTGTTAACGCCAGATCCGAAGCAACAGTTGCGGCACCAGGAGAACCTGAGATTAACCAAGGAGAAACATCCAGTGGTTGATTCATACTATAAGACATGGACCTTATGGCCTCCTCCTGAAGTAAACACTACGGGACAAACACATGACAGAAAAACTAAAGAAACGGTGTAAATAGTAGTATTCAGTAAATCAAATATAAATTTATACCTTCATATAGTTCCTATCGTTAGTGTCGTTCGCATAGAGTATAGTACAGTATAGTACAGTATAGTATAGTATAGTATAGTCAGTATGGTATAGTATAGTCAGTATGGTATAGTATAGTCAGTATAGTCAGTATGGTATAGTATGGTACAGTATAGTACAGTATAGTATAGTATAGTCAGTATGGTATAGTATAGTCAGTATAGTCAGTATGGTATAGTACAGTACAGTACAGTACAGTATAGTACAGTATAGTACAGAATAGAGTGGGTAGTGGAACCCAGTGAAGTGAAGTATATCTGAATTATATCTGCTATCACATCTATAAACTTTCCTCGCTAATTCGGAACGTCTATAAAGTGTATCATCCTCAAGCTGTGGATCTAGAGTGCCAGGTTTCTGTGTTCCATCCAGTATCCCTAACATAGATGTTCCGAGCAACAGTGTTCCAAACCTTTTAAACCAGCACTTTAAACCAGCACTTTAAACCAGCACCATAAATCAACACTCTACACCAACAGCTCTACACCAACAGCTCTACCCAATTACTGATGTTCCAAACCCTCTGATGACAAAAGTCCCAGACATTTCTCAACCTTCGTCTACTGAAAGTTTGAATACTCCAAGTGACAGTTCAAACACCCCAAAACTTGTGTTCCAATGACTCCCAATACTGATGTCACAGACCTGCCAAAATGTACATAAAGTGTATATATTATTGAATGGCATATAGTATAGTACAGTAGTACAGTAGTACAGTAGTACAGTAGTACAGTAGTACAGTAGTACAGTAGTACAGTAGTACAGTAGTACAGTAGTACAGTACAGTTTAGTATGGCCTAGAGTATGGCCTAGAGTTTTTTTCCGACGTTCCTTCCAGTGTACCCTCCTGCAGGCACGTCTTCAACCATTTTGTTTGCTCATTGCTAAGGTAATGGATCCTGGTGGTCTGCGGTAGCAGATGGTAGAATTATTATGTGACCTGGGGCTTTGGCCTATATTTGCAAGAGGTGGGAGCTTCTAAAGGGTTTACCAATGGAAGGCATATTTACCAGGAACTATGACCTAACAATGAATGAGTCTTCTGAACGGATACTATTAGTAGGAAGTCACCTGTTCAGTGTTATGGAGGTTCTTAGATGACTTTCTATGATAGCTGTATTAGACTATACAGGACAGACAGACTAAGAGGCAGTATAAATAGTAGTATTCAGTAGCTAGATAAACCTTATTGTATGGTATAGAGTATATAAGGGAATATAGTACAGTACAGTCTATTATAACACAGTACAATTTAGTACAGTCTATTATAGCACAGTACAATCTACTACAGTATATTATAACACAGTACAATCTACTACAGTATATTATAACACAGTACAATCTACTACAGTATATTATAACACAGTCTAGTACAGTATATTAAACACAGTCTAGTATAGTGTAGAGTAGTCAGTGTTAGATTCGTGTTGTTATATCAGGTACTCTGTTTACTATGTCCATTCGTTAATGGTTCTCCAAAGGGAGGAATTAAGCTAGTTGACAGAGGGATTGCCTAGTCAGCTGGACGTTGCTAGATGGTTGTGGGAAGACTCTCCAAATTCATCCCGCCACCTAGACTTCATCACATTCATCTTGGTACCTAGACTTCATCACATTCCCTTTTCGTTGTACAATGATGGTGGAGGAGTGGCACAATGGAATGGCCTTTGTTACGATAAGACAGAGTAGGCTCAAATGACTGAAATAGTAAAGCACTACCGAAGATGAATCTAACAATATACCACTCTATAGTAAGCTACTTTATAGTTTAAATCATAGTAGTCTAAATACTCCCAGTCCTCTACTCTACTCTACTCTACTCTACTCTACTCTACTCTACTCTACTACTTAGTACTTACTACTCACTACTTAGTACTTACTACTCACTACTTAGTACTTAGTACTTAGTACTTAGTACTCGCTACTCACTGACCACTGACTACAACTACCTTCTAACTGAATAACTACTTAGTATTTACTACTGACTGCTGACACTGAATAACCTAGTACTAACTGACTACTCATGACTCTTTACTTTCTACTGACTAATAACTAATAACTAATTGACTTCTTCCAACCTACTTACTGTATTACTGTATTACTGACTACTAAATTCTAACCAACTGTAACTACTAACCAACTGTAACTATTAACTATTAATTACCTACTTACTACTTCTACTTACTACTTCTACTTACTACTTCTACTTACTAGTATACGTCGTAATCTATAACTGCCTGTGTATTTTTCTACAGACTCACTCATGAGTAGGAACTGTCAGAAAAATAGGCAGTTTTTCTGAGCCGAATTAAACCTTCTAACATCTTATCAGCAATTTTACAGTCTGGCTTCTCATCAGGCAGTGTGGCTTATCGTCTACCCATGGAGGATGAAATCTCTTTAATTCCACACCTTGATCTTTAACTCAGCAATTCAAACGTTAGACCTTTGGACCTTTAGACCTTTGGACCTTTAGACCTTTGGACCTTAAGACCTTTAGAAACTTCAGACCTTTAGACAGTGTAGAGTGCTGTTTCATACAACTCTATTGTAAAATATCTTGTTTACATGTTTAGTGACGCTTAGAATGGCCATTATTAGGTTTAGACAGCGGAGCCTTAAAATACTGAAATAGTAGAGCACTACAGAAGGTGGATCAAACACTACACTACTCTATTGTATTTTACTTTATACTTTAAATCATAGTCCTTCACTCTTCCAGCCCTGTAATCTACTCTATACTACTACTACTACTACTACTACTTACTACTACTACTTACTACTACTACTACTACTACTACTACTACTACTACTACTACTACTACTACTACTTACTACTTACTACTTACTACTACTTACTACTTACTTCTTACTACTACTACTACTTACTGCTTACTACTTACTACTACTACTTACTGCTTACTACTACTCCACTACTACTACTACTACTACTACTACTACTACTACTCCACTACTACTACTACTCTACTACTACTACTACTACTACTTACTGCTTACTACTTACTGCTTACTACTTACTACTACTCCACTACTACTACTACTCTACTACTACTACTACTACTTACTGCTTACTACTTACTACTACTACTTACTGCTTACTACTACTCCACTACTACTACTACTCTACTACTCTACTACTCTACTACTCTACTACTATAACTACTATAACTATGTTAGATTCTTGTTGTAACATTAAGTACTAAGCTGTCTTTATTCGTTGATGGATTCCCAATAAGTGGGAATCCGAGCACCTTATAGAGCTAGCTAGTGAACAACCAGAGTGGAGCAGGGTGGTTAAACGCCATGTCACGAGGTAAGGTGAATCAATGAGGCCAAGTCACGGGCTAAGGTGCCATGGCCGAGTCAATAGCCATTGCATCAGGCAGAGAGGTTGCATAATATCCTCATAGGTAGATCCCTACCTATGGTGGGTCTGACAAACTACTAGTACTACTATAATTAGTACTACTACTTACTACTTACTACTACTACTACTAGTACTCTACTAGTACTACTAGTACTACTACTACTTACTCCTACTACTTACTACTTACTACTTACTCCTACCACTCTACTCTACTCCACTACAAACATAAAGTTACTGTAAGGTTTCACCTGGACCAATCACAAGAGTTGTTGTCTAGAAGTTCTTTGAAAAAGTTGATTCTTTCACTCCTGATCACATCACTTCGTATGAAAGATGGGTCATCACTGAGGAAACCCTGCAGCATGATATTTACTTTGCTGTCAGCGACACTCTCAGTAATAATGCTCTACTTTACAAGTCTACTCTCCTACTCTACTCTATTCAAAAACGGTATAGTATATTATAGTACAGTAGTACAGTAGTACAGTAGTACAGTAGTACAGTAGTACAGTAGTACAGTAGTACAGTAGTACAGTAAAGTAGTACAGTAGTACAGTAAAG
>NKZD01002236.1:16649-58519 GCA_002370635.1 Metschnikowia cerradonensis | reverse complement strand
AACAGTGAAACACCGTACTTGAGAGAATATTGGAGGCCAATGTCATAACAATTCCAACTTACCAGAGAGTCTATGGAAACTCTCAACAATATACTCACGCGTTAACAAGAGTGGAGTAGAGTAGAGTAGAGTAGAGTGGAGTAGAGTGGAGTGGAGTGGAGTAGAGTAGAGTAGACTAGATTACAGTAGAGTGGAGTAGAGTAGAGTACTGTACAGTAAGGTAGTAAAAATAAAGATACTTCGGTAGTATAGGAAACTATATTAAGAGTCAATTCTGTGCATGTAGTATAAAGTACTTTAGAGTACTGTGGTGTAGATTTGGAGTATGGAGTAGGATGAATTTCAAGGGTAGGACTTAGGAGCAAGCTCAGTACAAGAATAGCTGAGGGTTCATAAGACAAAGCACCAATAGATTTAGTTGGATAGATTTCGTTGAACGGATGTAACAGTTCTTGAATGGCATTGCTAGGATTAGACACCACCGGCTCAATGCCTCTCTTACTGGAGCACGACATATGGTGGATGTAACAGAGTAGTATATCCTAATAATATAAACCACAGTAAAGAGTAAGTAGTAGTAGTCAGTGGGTCATAGTTGGTAAGTGATAGTAGTAGTAGTCAGTGGGTCATACTTGGTAAGTGATAGTAGTAGTAGTCAGTGGGTCATACTTGGTAAGTGATAGTAGTAGTAGTCAGTGAGTCATACTTAGTAAGTNAGTGGGTCATACTTGGTAAGTGATAGTAGTAGTAGTCAGTGAGTCATACTTAGTAAGTAGTAGTAGTAGTAGTAGTCAGTGAGTCATACTTAGTAAGTAGTAGTAGTAGTAGTCAGTGAGTCATACTTAGTAAGTAGTAGTAGTAGTAGTCAGTGAGTCATACTTAGTAAGTAGTAGTAGTAGTAGTAGTAGTAGTATGTGAGGCTGGTCTTATCAATCAGTAAGTCAGTCAGTCAGTCAGATTTGGATGTAGTTGGTTTTGGAATGAAGTTTGAGATGGAATGAGATTTGGTTTTTGTGGTTTTCATCATTCAATGCACATATTTATTTAAGCCTGTTTAAATATTCTAGAGCTTTCAGAGTAGAACATACATACTAGAAGAGAGTAAGAGGGTGATAGAGTAGAAGTAGAGATCCTTTATGAGGAGACAAGAACGATACTGGATACTAGAATTTGAGTAGAATAGATGAGAATTAGAATTATATTGAAATAGGTTGGAAATAAAGTAGTGGGCAGTAGTGGGCAGTGGTAGATAGTGGTAGACAGTAGTAAGCAGTAGAAGACAGTCAGTCAGTCAGTAAAGTGGTAGTACAAGAGCTGCACCCTCCATATAAACACTGCTTATTCATTTCTGGTGTTCTTATGTAATAGTACACTTTTCCTGTATTCTTATGTAATAGTACACTTTTCTTGTATTTTCAGTACAAGAATGTCTTCCTAACAAAACCATACCCATTCCATACACCAAAAAAATAAACGGGTTCGATGGAGTAAAGAACTTCAGTCAAGCTGACAAGAACTTGGACACGTCACATGACTTGGGTTAACTTAAGATGCTCATTATAAAAGTACTAAAGAAGGTTCCTAACCAGTTACGTGGTACTGACAGTTAGCTCATTACTATGACTACACCACAATTTCACGGTATATACTAGGTAGAATAGACAATATAATAGGCCAGAGAAAAACAATAAAATACACCAGATAGTTTATGTTATATTCTTTAACAACGTCTATTAGCCTAAACTTGTATTCGTTGATAATTCCTCAAAGAGAGGAACCGAAGCGACTTATATAACCATGAGAGAAACGTGGCATCGAGAAACTCTCCACCGGAACAAAGGTAAGAATTGTTCCAGAATATTCGAAAAGGCCATCGCAACACTTCATGCATTGGTGGCCGATGGCTGGTGACCTTGATACGGCGTTTGAAATGGCCATTGCTGGAATCGGACGTCGTAGGCTTCATAATGTCTATATACGTAGTGTTCTGCATATAGTGGATCTAACAGTTTAGACAATATAAATAGACAAGATAGAATAGACAAGATGGAATAGACAAGATTGAATAGACAAGATTGAATAGACAGACTAGTATTGCCAGTTAGAATAGACAAGATTGAATAGACAGACTAGTATTGCCAGTTAGAATAGACAAGATAGTATAGACAAGTTAGAATAGACAGACTAGTATACACAAGATAGAGTAGACAAGATGGAATAAACAAAATACAATAAGCCACACTGGAATAGACTCATGTTGAACTGGGACTTGCCCTAGAAATTTGAGTAAAAAAATACATGAATAAATAAATAAATCTGAATCAGGTTCCCCTAACCGAATCGTATTCCCACTTCCATATACTGGACTAGACTATGTTGAGAAACAGTTCTTGGTCTCTTTCTGGAACCTCGGCTACTCATGTTGACTTGAGTCATGTGACCTGGGACCCCAATATAAAAGTTTCTGGTGTCGATATTTCAAAAATATATATCAACAGAGTTTTTGAGAAAAGACGTTAAAGGTAAAATTAATTAATTAATTAATTACTTAGTGTGTGGGTAGTTTTTAAAGAAATTCTCCTCCACAGGCTATTTAGGATTCTTAAGCTCCTCTCCTCGCTGAGGAATCATCGGCGAAAAATGAACCTACTAAAACCGACGACTGGAGGTGACCAGATCGTAATACAGTTCACAGTAGTCATTTCGTACTATGCCTTTCGTAGTACTAGATAAGTACCAGTTTAAAGGTTGGGTTTGAACTGCTATTAATATAGTACTAATTATGTATACCCCTAAGGCTTGGTGGAGAGAATGACTTGATATTAGTTTACCACAGCCAAGGCAAATTCTGAAAGTGGACATAAGCCAGAGTCCGCTGAAAGAAGTTGGGGAGTAAACCCCAGTAAGAGTTCAGGAAGTCAGAGCCTCAGTCAGAGCCTCAGTCAGAGCCTTAGTCGTCCTTTTAATTAAAGCTCAATACATTAAATTAAATTAAAATTTCTTGGTGGTTGAAGGCCTGCACTGGTCGATCAGATGTTCAGCGGCCTTCAATACGACCTTCATTACTATATGCCGGACTAGTCTATATAAGGTGCGATGGTTCCCTCTTTGAGGAAACATCAGTGAATAATCATACAAAACACACAAAACAGAGTACTGAACTTAACCAGAATCTAACATTAATCTTAATATTTAATAAATATACAAAAAAGTATATACTATGTTTTGTTAACTTTGAGGGCATATAATTATTATTAATATTATAGGAAATCAAAAGATATGCCGAACATGGGCCTGTTGGGAAAAGGTAATATTAATATTGAAACTGTTAAGTCCTACATTATCAGATGGAATGTCTAATTTATGGTTAAAGCTATACTGCTTAAAGTTCAATTTCCAATCGTCTCAAGCTAAAGACTTATACTTATGGCTTGACAGTTATAGGGTTAGTCATCTTCATAATGGAGTAGGAGTGCATGACAAATACACCCACCCTTCAGAACCTTGTTTCAAGAAAACCTTGCAGTATTTTTGTATGATTTGAGTCACTTCGTAGTATGGTAATAGTACTTCGTAGTATGGTAATAGTACTTCGTAGTATGGTAATAGTACTTCATAGTATGGTAATAATGGAAGAGTAAACAGAATGAGGCTTACAAAGTTTAGTAAGTGGAAGAGCAGTAGTAATACCTTTACATATGTGAATGCATCCAGTGACTTGGTGGGTTTTTTTACACTTTTCATCAATGAGGAATCAAATAGAATCTACCGGTCTTTTTGCTGTATCGGAATTTCTATATGTACCGATACCTTTTTTTTTGCTTGATTCTCGGATTCTGGCTCTGCATACAATAGTCCGTCCTAAATAGAACAACTTCAGAACTACTAGTATTGATGTGACGATAATAGTGTATAAAACCATGAAAGCCAGGTTAATGGTGAGGGGTGCTACTTTTCTTACTAATGCCTGGAATAGATTTTCATGGTCTTTCAATTGATGACATTACTATAAGAAATGTCAGAATCTACCAGAATAAGTCAACATTAATATTGTTGCTGTAAACTATAATTACTGCAAACTGTAACTCACAATGCAATTGACCATCGGCGCTCGTAACCATGTGCTTTCGTTGTATAACTGAGCTGGACAAATGTCCTTGTCTGAAATGTCTAACAACTAAGCCTACTTCCGCCTCTCCTCCTCCATGTTCCCAAAAAATTCCCGGATCTCCTTCTCCGTCACAATCTTATTTTGATCCACGAAGCACTTGAAGAAGCCCTGGAGTTTCTCCTTCATGGTATCGTACGCCTGAAGTCCCTCTAGAGCTTACGGCACAGGCAACGACAGAAGAGATGAGATGTATTAATAATATTAAATCTCAATAGGGTCATTATTATTAGTTTTTTTTACCTCTCCTCTACTTCCTATAATTATGTTCATTCAATAACCTCATATTAAACTTGACGGAATGAACTAACGACCAAGAGATGATAAGGTTCTTGTAAACCAAGAGATGATAAGGTTTTTGATAATCAAGAGATGATAAGGAGAGATGATAAGGAGAGATGATAAGGAGAGATGATAAGGTTCTTGTAAACCAAGAAATGATAAGGTTCTTAAAAATCCAAGAGGTATGGTTTTAGGAGGATCATCCCAATTAAATGTCATGTTCCACTGCTTGAGACTATAAACGTCTAATGTCTTGTATTTCACCCTTCACCCTTGCGAGCGTATTAGTCAGGCGGAGTAGTATTCATTTTCATCTATCTTTGATTGTACTCATAGTTAACTGCTATGACTTAATGGGAATCGAATCGAATCCATGTCGCTACCGTATGGAGCTGGACCTGCATATCCCTCACAACACACCATTCACCCCACACCATTCACCTGTTTGATCTGCGTGAGCATGACATTAAACAGAAGATAGACAAGGACTCTCCGCACCTAATCCTCATACACACCATTTTCCTCACCATCCTCACACCCACTCATACACCCATCTTCACGCACACCCACTAATACACACCCACTAATACACACCCACTAATACACACCCACTAATACACACCCACTCATACACCCATACTCACGCACACTTATACTGAAACACACACACACACTATTCTGACCCCTTCAATTGATCAACACAATTATCTGATTCAAAGACACACGTGATTGGTTAGTAAGGCTAGTAGACGGGATCTATGTAGGTCCAACCAAGGGTTCATATGTATTGGTGGAAGTAGTAGTGGCAGTGGGTGGTCGTAGTAAATGATAGTGTTGGCCAGTTGTATTGGTAAGTTGTATTGGCCCCGTATTGGCAAGTAGTATTGGCAAGTAGTATTGGCGAGTAGAAGTGAGGGGTCGCGAATGGTGGTGGAAATTGGTGGTGCTGGAAACTAGGGAATAGTCGCACGGCTAGGTGCACACCGAGCGAGGCCCAAAGAAGCATTTAGGGCGTATTTCAAAAGCAGCCCCAAAGTGTTTCATAAATGTTCCGCAAGACATATAAGCCTGTCCATGTGCATAAGCTGAAACTGCCGTGCATATTCCTCCCGCCGCCTCCCTCCCTGCCGTGCATATGGCCCATTTATACTCTCTCCATTCTGTTATATGCTCTGGTCTTTGGTGTTTGATCTGTGCGCACCCGAACAAACCCCCCCGGAGGATTAAATAATAACACCCGCTTTTTTTCCACAGAAAAAGCCCCACCCTCTCTTGCTATCGCACATAATCGAGCACCTTTATTCACTACGCACCTTCTGAACACCTTTTCTTACCCTCACTCCGCCTGACGCCCACCACCCCATAAGGTGTCCCCTCCGAACCTTTTAAAGCTGAATCCTTAAAAGCTCATCCCTTAAAAAACCTCAAACTAACCCGGACTTCCTGCAAAACACCCGTCCCTCCCTTTTTTCCGGTCCGCTACGCTCTAAGCCCCTTTAAACATTAGCTTGACAAACTAGAGCTGGTTCTTTCACTTCTCCAAGTGTCGTGGTATATATTGACTACAAATCAGCCCTAGATATCAACCTACAAAAATCAGAGTTCAGAAATCAGCTCCCCAAAAACTCAGAGCCCAAAACTCAGAGCCCAGATTTTGGTGAATTGACTACAATCCAAATCTACTACTCTCAAGCTATACGACTAGAAAAGCTGGCAAAATGATGAAAGGCTTTAAAAACCGCCTCACAAGAAATAAAGGCCAATCCGCCAAAAAGTCCGACCGAAAGGACGCCAAGGATCCCAAGGACAAGGACCTCTCGAAAAAGTCCTCGTTGGCCTCGTTGGCCAAGGCCGCCACGGGGTCGGGCTCGCCCCTGAAATCCACCTCTCCGCTGCCCTCCAAAACGGACACACAGACTGACTTCCTGGATGCTGGCACTCCCGATCCCAACTCCTTGAACCCCTCGGCTGTTGCCCAGTTTGGCGGCTCTCTGGCGTCCAGTGCCTCCAGCCACTCGCCAAACCCTCATACCCCGCCTCCTGCAAGCGCCTCCAACTACCCGGACCCGCTGAATATGGACTCGGCGGTTCCGCTTTCGGGATCGTCCATGGAGACCGCCGTTCCGTCTTCCTCCGTTGGCTCGAGTTCGCCCAAAATTGTCATTGATGCTCCTCAGGTGCAGACATCGCTCTCCAATACTACACCCGTGACCCCCACGCCCCAGGCCAACCTGGTGACCAATAACAATGGGTTTGGGGGCTCCAGCTTGAATTTGGACGGCAAGTTGGCTTCTCGGTCGCTGTCGAATGCCTCGCTTGCACAGGGTATTGGCTCGCCCAATAAGGAGGCCTTTGATATTGACTTGATTGCCTCGCCTAAGAGACACCTGTCGTCGCGGTTTGAACCCACCAACTCCGAGCTGCATCGGGAGATCTTGAAGTTGCCCAGTTTCGATGAAGTGGCTCCGGAAGAACAGATCTCGTTGTTCATCCAAAAGGTGGACCAGTGCAACATCCTCTTTGACTTCAACGACCCTACACAGGATATAAGGGGCAAGGAGATCAAGCGGATCACATTGCAGGAATTGATCCAGTTCATTGTCAGTAACCGATTCAACTATACGGAGGAGATGTATGAACACGTGATCTCCATGTTCCGCAAGAACCTTTTCCGGCCCATTCCGCCTCCCGTTAACCCCGTGGGCGATCTTTTCGATCCGGATGAAGATGAACCCGTGAGTGAATTGGCCTGGCCACATATGCAGTCCATATACGAGTTCTTCTTGCGGTTTGTGGAGAGCCCGGACTTCCACCACCAGGTGGCAAAGCAATACATTGACCACGAGTTTGTGTTACGGGTCTTGGACTTGTTTGACTCCGAAGACCCAAGAGAAAGAGACTGTTTGAAGACCACGTTGCACCGTATCTACGGCAAGTTCTTGAGCTTGCGGTCGTTCATCCGAAAATCGATTAACAATGTGTTTTTGCAGTTTGTATACGAGACACAGCGGTTCAATGGAATTGGCGAGTTATTGGAAATTTTAGGCTCCATTATCAACGGTTTTGCGTTGCCCTTGAAGGACGAACACAAAATTTTCTTGATACGAGTATTGCTCCCCTTGCATAAGGTGAAATCGTTGTCGTTGTACCACCCACAGTTGGCGTACTGCATTGTGCAGTTTTTGGAGAAGGATCTGAATTTAACGGAAGATGTGATTATGGGACTTTTGCGATTCTGGCCCAAGATCAACTCGCCCAAGGAAGTGATGTTTTTGAATGAAATCGAGGACATTTTTGAGGTCATGGAGCCGGTGGAGTTCACCAAGATCCAGATTCCTCTCTTTGCGCAGTTGCTGAAGTGCATTGCATCGTCACATTTCCAGGTGTCAGAGAAGGTGTTGTGTTTCTGGCAAAACGAGTACTTCTTGACGTTGGTCACGGAAAATGCCGAGGTGGTGTTGCCCATCATCTTTGCATCGCTATATGAGTTGACCAACTCCACACAACCGGGTATCGCCAATGGCCAGCTCCAGCAGAAGCTCATGGAGAACCCCAATGCAGTGACGGACGCAAATGGCAATTTGATTGACCAAGGGCTAATGATGGAGAACCACCACCCAATGGGCGGGTTTGATGAGCGCAACAACTTAGCTGCAGCTGGATTGGGCAAGATGGACGATAACCATATGATGCACGACATGACGGACGAGGAGTACTATGACTCGTTCTCGTCTCCGCAACAGAACATGGATATGGACGAGTACTCCAACATGCCACCACACAACCTGGCCACATCCAATTGGAACAAGTCCATTCACCAATTTGCGTTTGGAGCCCTAAAGATTTTCATGGACCATAACCCCATTTTGTTTGAACACTGCACCATGTTGTACCACCAATCGGTGGAGGAGCAGAAGATGAGGGAGATGAATCGGAAACAGGGCTGGAAGCGAATTGAGGAGTATGTGAAGAAATGTTCGCTGGGGCTGGTAAACGGAGGTGATTCCAGCGGAGTCAATGCTCATTGAGACAAAAGTCAATAAAATAAGTTATGACTTTATAAAGGAATTGGCCTGTGCTCATACATTAAGATGTGCTCATTCAAAACCAGTTCATCTCAAATGCTAAGAAGCCCGGAAAGACATAGAACAGGGCATGAAGGGCAAGTCAGAGACAATTAAAAATTGAACCCATGGAGCCTTCGAACACCAAGGCCCTCTTGCACCCAGCATGAATTCCCCTGCGCACTACTCTCCGGTTATCCCACTAAATTGGTTATGATTCCTCAAACATCATTATCTGCTATCATAAGTTATTACCATGATAAGGGATTCATCGGGTCTGAGCCACAGATAAAATGAAAGAAGTGTTCCAAACGATACAGAATTGTTGATTTTGGCCTGATTGGGTCTCTCTAGTGATTCTTAGACGATGGGTTGCTCCAAAGTGATTTTAGTTGAACTTGAGGAATAGTCAGGTCACGGTGAGGCGCATGGGGGTCCGAGGATGTTTGTTTGGTTTACGGCAAAAGCAGCGGCAGAAGACGGTTCCAGTATTGTTGAATCGAACCTTTGCAATCATCACGCATTGCAACCAAGTAGTCTACCTAGTAGCCACGCCAGTCCTGTACAGATCAAGTGTTACTGTTACACTATTTATAACGCACAATACACATTGCTAGTGTCAGCATTTTCCCAGTTTTTTTGTTGGTTCTCCCTCCAATTCTTCGTGTACTAGAACTTCAATCCAATCATCTTTGAAGTGCCGTCAACTTGTAGCCCCAAGGGGGGCCAGATGTAGCCATACCTTTAACCAGAATTTAGACCTTCTCATACAGGCTACATAACAGTGGAATTCCCACTTCTTATAGTGTAACTAGAGATTACCACACTATTTAGCATCAGCCATGACTATATACAGTACATAGAATTAGACCATGACCAAATACAAACGGTTACAGAAAGCAGACTGCAGACTACATAGAGTATTTACTATAGCTACTCAAAAATATACTAGACTACTAGAGACCAGACAGCTACAGACCAGACAGCTACAGACCAGACTACTACAGACCAGACTACTACAGACCAGACTACTACAGACCAAGTAATCAGACTAGACTACTACAGACCAATTAACCAAACTAGACGACTAGAGAACAAGTACACTAGAATAGACGACTACAGACCAATTAACCAGACTAGACGGCTACAGAGTATAGGCCTCAAAAAGACTATACACTAGGACATAGAACGTAAAGTGTGACTACATACACTAGAGCATAGGAGGTAAACTGTGACCATATACATTATCTACACCAGGCAACGGTTACAAACTACAGGCCAAATATACCAGACAATAGGCCATGATTACCTGAGCTATGACTACTTGAACTATGACTACTTGAACTATGACTACTTGAACTATGACTACTTGAACTATAACCACCTAAACTATAACCACCTAAACTATAACCACAACTATGCTAGAGAATACATACACTATGTAAAACATAGAACATAGACCATAGACTACAGACTACAGACTACAGACTACAGACTACAGACTACAGAATGAACAGAACGTAACTTATGACAGAAGACTAAAAAGTGATTCCCCCACCTACGACAAGAATTAAGAGACATTATTTAGTAAGCTTCTATACTTAATCTGTGAAAGTGACCTCCAGCGTGTTCTTGTATCATCTTGACAGCATATACCAATAGCAGTAGTGGTCGAAACAAAAGTTCCTGTCCACACAGAAGGTTATTGTGATGGTTGGAATAGGCACATTCACCACCACCATAATTGTTGATGCACCAATAGCCGTAGTAGTAGTCAGTAGTCAGTAGTCAGTAGTCAGTAGTCAGTAGTGGTAGTAGTAGTAGTAGTAGTAGTAGTAGTAGTAGTAGTAGTAGTAGTAGTAGTAGTCAGTAGTCAGTAGTCAGTAGTAGTCAGTAGTCAGTAGTCAGTAGTGGTAGTAAGTAGTAAGTAGTAGTAGTCAGTAGTGGTAGTAGTAGTAGTAGTAGTGGTAGTAGTAGTAGTAGTAGTAGTGGTAGTAGTAGTAGTAGTAGTAGTAGTAGTAGTAGTAGTAGTAGTAGTAGTAGTAGTAGTAGTAGTAGTAGTAGTAGCAGACTACATAATTTTTAGACCATCAACTGTGAATGCATAGACTAGACTATGACCAAGAAAGCAAACCCCTGAATATGACTACAGACCATACACTACCTACTTTATGTAGAACATAGATTAACTACAGGCAACAGACATAGATATACATACGCACAAACGACTACAGAATAAGACAATAGATTAAGACTAAAAATCTACGTCTGGATGTATACACCTGGAGATGACTGTGAAATTAAGTTACAGAACAGTTGCTCCAACCTCTGTGCCTTTGTCGTGCCTGGTTTCTGGGGGTCTTGACTCTGGAACGATCAGACCCTTTGGGTTCCGCTTGTCATTGTGAGTCCTCCACTGGTCCGAGAAATTGAAGGATCATCGAAGGGTCAATTTATTGATCTTGTTGATCTTGCTGATCTTGCTGATCTACATTCATTCAGATGACAGACTACAAGGATATAGAAAACACTCATATACACAATATATAAATGTACTAGACAAGTACTGTGACTACACATACTATGAGTCCACAAATATTCATACATACACTATATGGAACACAGACTAAGTCCACAAATATTCATACATACACTATGTGGAACATAGACTAAGTCCACAAATATTCATACATACACTATATGGAACACAGACTAAGTCCACAAATATTCATACATACACTATATGGAACATAGACTATAGTTAGCAAAACCACAGATGACGGATTACATAAACAATAAAAAAATACACTAAGAGTATTGGCTGCAGGTACAAATTAAACAGAACGACCATACTCTATGAATGTTCCATTCCAACTACATTTCTGGAAGGTGTATCCATGTCTATCAATAGTCAGGTAGTTGTTCACACACAAAGAATTGACGAAATTGGCATAATTGTCATAGCGATCAATGAAATCTACAAGAGTCCGGATCAAGGTCTGTCTGCTTTCATGCAGTTCCTGGTATCCACTTTTGATTCTGGAAAGCTATATCTCACGAACACGAGGTTTATCTATATAATACACGGCCAAAGAGACCTTGCATCGTTCTCGATCAAATTTGAGGATCTCAAGAAGATCCAGTTTTTCACACGCTGTAAAGTCTCCATGGTTGGGGCCCAACTACTGGCTGTTTATGCTATATAGTGCGTCGGATTCGATTCGTCGTGTGATGGTCTCCCCGAGAACGAGTGGTTCCAGGGCCTGATACCTTTCAAAGACGGAGGCTTATTTGATTTCTATTACAATCTATTTCTATTACAATCTATCTCTATTTTAATCCATTTTTATCAATCTATTTCTATTACAATCTATCTCTATTTTAATCCATTTTTATCCATCTATTTCTATGATTACTGTTGGGTTCTTTAATATATCTATGTCCTGATGGCCTCGTGTATCAGCTGATCATAGATTTCTGTGGTGAAATGTGGCTTGTGGTGAAGTTTGTCTTTGATAATCTCCCACGGGTATAGTAGTACCTCAGAGAATTTCTCACGATATGTTTAATGCAGTGTGGGGGCCTCGGAATTGGGATTGGATGGGTGCAAATCACCCGTACACCATGCTTTAAGTTGGGCTTTTTTCTTTTTTTTCAAGGGATTTTGATGAAACTTGATTTTTTTGGATTCCTGGAATTGCGGAATTCACAATGCATTTTTTTAAGTCGAAAATGTGTGCGTGGTGGATTTTTGGAGGCCTTGTAATCGCAGTCTAAATAGATCATAGAACATGACTACACACTGTGAATCTAGAATAAATATAGCAGACTACAGGCAATAAACTATGACTATAGAATAACAAATTTATACTGTATACAGTATGATATAAGCCTGAAATATATATTTATACATTTTCTCATGAACTACAGTATGGCTCGAAAAGACTCCTTGAGCTTATCAATTGGAAAATTCAAAAAAAAGCCAAAAACGGGCATCTTTCCATTTCTAAGGTCCGAAATACTTCTATTATCGCTGAATCATACCCAAATATTACTACAATTCCAGATTTCCAAGTTTACATCTCGTTTGTTGATTACCTATTGTTATATACAGGCACAGTGATTATGGAGAATCAATCCAAGACCTTTTCCTTAGTAAACATCAGTACCTCTACACTAATTAATATTGGTGATTCTGGTGTTGCTAGAAATTTTGACACGTCACTTACTTGATATGTATCTTTGGTGGTCTTATAAAATAGTGGAAGGTCATCCTTTTATATTACCAGAATCACGTGACTAGCTATAGTACTAGAAAAACAACAACAAGTAATTCCCAACAGTGACATTAGCATCCAACTTTCGTGAACCCTCTCTCCAAAAAAAAAACGAACTAGCATTATGAAATTTTCTAGGAGTCTCGTTTTGTAGCTAAATTAATACCAACAGCATATCGAAAATCTTGTTCACAGTAATCATCATTTTTTTTTTGGTGCGTACATACAGGAATTTGCACCCAGTCAAAGCATTTTCGATTAAAGTTTGGCCAGAGACAGATATTCAAGTGGGACCAATCTCTAATTATTAAATATAGTTTTAGGTTTTATACCCCATTACTTTTTATGTCATTTTCCCTTCTATTCAAAGTGGAAATGCGCACATGCCACAGACTCAGGTGAATCGGGATGTCACAAATCACAAATCTACTTTGCCTGCGACTCCTAAATCATTGCAGGTCAAGGAAAATTGTGCATTGAAACACGTTTCAAGGTTCCGTAATTATGCCAAAAGTTAACCACGCATCTGCTGGCTCATGCTATACCCAAAGCAGCAAGCAGCATTTCGGCTATAGATTGGATCTTCTGGCCGTTTCTTTTGGCGTACAGTCCAAAAAAGTGGCATGAGCTCATTTTTCCAACAGGCCAGTGAGATTGGGATATATATTTTTTTTTTGTATAGCATGAAACATCTTTTTTGTGAACGCTCCAAAATAGGAATTTCCATTTTGTAGTCGGTCGCTCACTATATATGGACTGTTTTTGTTCCTCACATATTCTTCCAACTCCATCTCCACCTCACTTTACTCCACTCTTAATTCCACAGAATTACACAGACTCGACTAAAGTATTCAGCTTCCTTCTAAGACTCTCAGACTTTCAAGACACTTAAGATTCAGACTCTAGACTTTCACAGCTCTCCGACTCTATTCTTTCAGACTTTCAGTACTCAGACTCTCAGACCTCCCTTCTCAATCCAGACTTCTCTGGAACTTCCCCATTCCCCCTTGCTATGAAATTTCCCAGCTCTTCGGCCTCTGTTGATCAGCTCTTCGATTACGAGGATGCAATGGAGGTTGACTCCTGCCCAGGCCTGGTTATACCTGGCTTGAATTCCCCTATGCCTGGGACTTGGCCACCAATCGACCCGGTTACAAACCCTACTGACTATTCGGGCTCCAATAACTTTGGCTGGGGAATAATTCACGACTCTTCATTTGTAGAGTCCATGTTCCCGGCTGAAATTGACCCCGGATTCGTCCCAGAAATGCCTCCGCCTGTGCGTGCCGAACCCACCAAAGTGTCTGAGCATTCATCGCCAATGAACACTTTGACCAATTCTTGGAGCCTCACCAATGATTCGAGTCTCCAGTCAATTATGGACAACTCACCAATGGATGAGGATAAAATGGCCCATCTTTTTGATTTCGAGCCCGCTGACAATGGCTTCCTCAAGCAAATGAGAGACCATTCTGCTGGTGCCTATACCGATGGCGATACAGAAAGCAACCATTATGACGAACTCTTCGTTTCGGCACTGCTTTGGGGCCCACCAAGCCCCCCATCCAAAAAACTGGAGCCTCTTGTGAACGCAGTCTCTGCTCACAAAACAACTCCCGATTCCGAGGAGAAAAGCGAGCCCAGCTCTAAACTGGTCTCACCCTCCCTGGTTCCTACGCCCGAGACTTCACCTGATACTCGGGTCAAACCCAAGGAAATCAAGATCCTGAAAAGACCCTCTAGACCTGCTTCCGAGGGCGAGCCTCATATCTATGAGCTTATGCGCATCTTCGATGAAACCAATGCAGTGGCCGATGGAAACAACTCCAAATCCGAAGGCCACAACATCGCAACAAACTTGGGCACCGAACAAAACTACGAGAAGTTCGTCAACGATATTAATGATGCCCAGAAAAATGGCACTGCAGAGCAAAGCTCGCCCAAGAAACCCGCTCTAAACTTGTTAATGGCAAGTAACTTTGAGCGGGGAACAGTCAGCAGCTGTGCACTGTTATTCGAAGACAGCGACTGCGTCTCCGAAATGCAATGGGACGACACTTACTCTGACAACAGCTCGGAAGCTCCACAAAACAATTCCGGCGATGAACCCCACGCAGCTGAAGCCACAGACTGTGCAATGAAAGACTGCGACGCAGATGCCTATTATTCAGGCGCGCAAGTTTCGCACCCAATGGGTCTGCAACCACCATACTGCGACCCGCAAGAGAGCCATTTCTCACAACTGAGCCCCAAAAAAGGCCCAGTTTTCTCGGACTCTGGCCCGGGTTTAACTCTGGTATCTTTACAGATTCCAGACTTACCAAAACCCAACTCCAATGACGCTGCAAACCACAGTCCACTTGCTGCTCATCGGGGACTTCCTCAAGACAATACTGTCTTGCAAACTCATTTGAGCGACCAAGGTGCTATCTACACTCACCTTCCTCCAGACTCTCAAGGCTTTGCCAAAAATAACAACAATGACAATGGCTGCTTTGATAATGGGACTTCGGGACTTGGACTTTCTTATCCCGTTGATACTTACCAGGAATGGTACCCACAGCCACAAGCTGCAGCTCCAGCAGTGAACCAAAACCAGCCTTTCGAGGGCTGCGACTTTGAAACTTCAAACCAGCCCTTTGAAAACCTTGGATTCTGGAATATGGCTCAAAATACAATCCAAGCCGCTCCAGAATTCGCATGGCAAATGCCTACCGATTTCAAAACGGCCTCCTCGGCTATCCAGCCCAGTGTGGTCCCGGTGCAAAACTACCAGCACTTGGACAATAACACTGCTTACAATTATCAGTACCAGGAATCAAACTTCGGAAGCTCATTTCCTTCGGATTCCAATTGGGCCCCTACTGGAAACATGGCTGTACCCTCTATGCAGCCTCAACTTCAAGGCTTCCTGGGGAACAGTCTTCTAGACAGCTGCCTGGGAATAAGCTACCTAGATTCCTTCCAGCAAGCCACGGCTCCAGTCCTCCCAATAAAAACAGGACCAAGTCTCGCGTTCCAAACCCCCCCAATGGCTACCTCTGCAAGCCTCGGAGTGATGGACACCTTTCCTGATGAGCTCTTTAGAGATTCTGCTAAAGCAAGCAGGATCCCTACCGCTGGAACAGCCAGCCAAAGCAATATGGCGGAGCAGAACTTTATCCCAAGGTCTTACTTCGCGGACTCCAATTTCCTAGAAATTTCGGAGCCCACCGCAGCAAAAAACACACTGCAACCACCAAACGAGATCTTGGTTGATCCCTCATTCCAAGATTTACAACAGTTTGCCAACGAGCTTGACCTCAATATGGAGCAACAATCAGTGGAACCTTACCAGGAACCACAGAAACCACCCCAACAACCACCCCAACAGACGCCGGTGGCCCCAGTAGTTGCAAGAGCAGCAGCTGCGACCATCCCAATTAACCTGGTGTTTATGACATCAGCACGGAACAACAGAGCTACTAGAGCTAAACAACTAGGCCCGGATAATGTCCGGGTCTCAAAACCAAAACCAAGAAACGGCACTGGAAAACAAACAAGACCTATACAAGGCACCAGTGCCCAAAAGAGCAACATTATAAGAACCATGGTGGGCCGGGCGATGCAGGAATTACAACAAACCACCCAGAATCCCCCGGTACCCCAAGAACCAGAGCAGCAAACTACAACTGCAACAGTCCAGGAACAATCAAACCTGACTACTACCCCCAAACCACCAAAGGCCAAGAGAGAGAGAAAAGGAAAAGCAGCTTTCAAATATGATGGCTTCAACTTGCCTCAGCAAGTGTTGAAGCTTCCTCGGCTTCAAAACGTTTCTAAAAACGAAGATGACCAGAGATACAAAAGCCAGCTTATCTCTCTCAATGGCAATGGAGAATGCCATATAGTTCGCACCAAATACCAGCGCAACAATGTGGCTGAACTCCAAAAAGCACACCCCAATGTGGTGTATGAGGCAAATGAAGCCTATGGAGCTAACAAGCCCTACCAATATGAATTCTGCCGAACCGAATTGAACCCGCTAGACGGGACTCAAAAGATCGAGACTCGGAGCGCAATGTGCGCATACTGTGAGGATATCAACTTCTTCGAATTGAAGAACTCTTGCTACTCACAACACATGAGCCATTCACATGGCATCTTCGCAGATAGCTACTTGACACCTAATCCGCTCCACAGTGGGTTTTACAGATTGTCCAAGAAGGCCTCAGAGAAGCGGAAAACACAACCTCGCATAAGAAACCGCGAGGGAGTTGTTTGTCCGGTCTGCTATGACGTGGTGGAGGTTCGGTGCTGGTCATCGACCCTGGAGAAGAATCCTTTCTCCAATTACTTGAGGCACTTCAAAGAACACCACCGGGTAGAGCAACGGAAAGAAACTTACTTCAACTGTTTGACTCACCCAAAAGAGTAGCTCACTTAAAAGAGGAGCTACCCTAATTTGCTAGCAAACTTGCTTTTAATTTGCTCTTACCACCTTGCTCTTAACTTGCTCTTAACTAGGTAATAATATATGATGATGAAGATAATAAACTGTAGATAGACAAACTAGACTGACCAAAGAATAGAAGCTTCCAAGGTCCCAAGGTCCCAAGCTCCGATAGTAAAGCCAAGTAGTTAGAGATCACGAGTCTTATAACTTATCATGTCCTATTAGTATACTTAAAAGTTTATGAGGTAGCTGAATATTTCGCATTTGCACCCGACTCCAGTCAAGAACCTACGACCCCATCTTCTACTAACTCTGATCTCTCACCCGAGTCCAGATAATGCCAGCACCTAGAAGACATTTTCTCTGGCAAAAAAAGACTTTTGGTCCCTTAACAAGTGTTGTCTCTTAAGTAGTGTTGTCTCTAAAAGGATGTTTTCCCTAAAAAAGTTCAGTAGAAGTTGATGCAACTAGAAAATTCACTCTTACACTTTCAACAAGATTCTCAGTGCGATTTCCAATGCAGAAATAGAAGTATTAGATAATTTCCATACAAAGAAAGAATACAATAAAATTAATACAGATCAGGAAAAATTCCGGAATTTATACAGATGATACAAATGGACTAAATCTGATGAAATTAGCACAAAGTTACACACAGACAGATGCAGACATATCCAGATGCAGACATATCCAGATGCAGACATATCCAGATGCAGATATATCCAGATGCAGACCCATGTACAGCCTAAGGTGAGTACCAGAAACAATATAGTGGTATAACGTGCACCACCAACCAAAGTTTCGGCTCAAAAAAAAACACAGACAAAAAAAAAGGAGTTTCTAATTATAATTGAGTTAGTCTTTTCTTTTTTTTAAGCTCAAGAAAATTAGTTTTATATGACTTTACAATGTTTGGGGTGAATTTGGAGAGTGCATTATTGGGTGCGAAAACAAACTCAATGAGAACAACACTACAGTGTTTTTCAAAACTATTCAAACCAGCGCGGCAAAATGTTTCGAACCAAGAAGACACAATGGTTCAAACCAACGCGGCAAAACGATTCAAATCACACTACCAAAATTAAACAAACCAATACAATATGAATGATTACATAATCTCTAACAAGTTGTTATATACAGAATCACAAGGAAACCAATTCAGTTTCAGTTTCAGTTTCAGTTTCAGTTTCAGTTTCGTCTGTCTTTCACCCTTCATTGATACTGCAAGACTTTTGTCCCAAATGTAGTATGTAAGAGATAATCCTTCAGATTTAAGATTTCAGAATATTGAATTCTAATAAAAGTTGGTGTGAAACATTACGCCATTTGGTTTGAAAGACTGTGCGAAGGAGTACGAAACTTTTTGAATTATTGGTTTGTTTAATTTTGCTAAAGTGGTTTGAATAGTTTTGCCGCGCTGGTTTGAATAGTTTTGAAAAACACTGTATAGCGCTGCTTGCGGGTTTGGTGAGTGCGAAAAAAAACAGTCAATGATATTGAGAAAGTGAAAGCTGTACCAAGGAATCTGACCTGTACCAAGGAATCTACTCCTTCAAAATTAAATAAATCAGGCAGTTGAATATAAAAAATATGGATGATATATATCTGTTATGAGCAAAATTAGTGTATATGGTAAGAATCAGGAACTTTATATGAGTATACCTGTTATATCCCCCATTTTATATCCCTCATATACGTGCTCTACCTATTAAAATATTGAGATATTGTGAGTCTGGCTATCTAATTCATCAATGACTATTGTAAGACACAGTGACCCAATATGATTTGGTGTTGGGACAACGTCTAGGCTTGGAGGAATCAGCAGCGCAGGAACTGGTAGATCCACCATAACTGATGATCTACCTATTGAGGTTTTTTAAGCCTACGCTTTCTAATCTTAAGGACCATTCTAAACGTCACAAAACATATAAACTGATATTTACAACAGAGTAGTATGAAACAGTACTCTACACTATAGCAAAATATTCAAGCAGTTAGTATAGATTACGACGTATACAAGTATAAGTCAGTCGTAGGTAGTAGGTAGTCAGTAGTCGGTAATAGGTAGTCAGTAGTAGGTAGTCAGTAGTCGGTAATAGGTAGTCAGTAGTAGGTAGTCAGTAGTCAGTAGTCAGTAGTAAGTAGTCAGTAGTAGGTAGTCAGTCGTAGGTAGTAGGTAGTCAGTAGTCGGTAATAAGTAGTCAGTAGTGCGTAGTCAGTAGTAAGTAGTAAGTAGTAGGTAGTCAGTAGTAAGCAGTAAGCAGTAAGTAGTAGGTAGTAAGCAGTAAGTAGTAAGCAGTAAGTAGTAAGCAGTAAGTAGTAAGTAGTAAGCAGTGAATCTCCTAGCCGTAGGGGAGTAGGTGCTCAACGCTCAACCATCCAAGTCACTCCAAGGCAAATCCCCATTTGAATTAAACCTCGCATACATCCCATCATCACCATTACAATTTGACTTCCCAGTTCCCATCCAATCCCTTTCAATTCAACCGTGACGCTGTGGACATTGCAGAAACACTTGATCGCAGTTTCACTGCAGCGATCGCGGCTCACCAGGCCTCTTTCGACAAAGCCAAAACCTATACTTTGATCGCAAACATAAAGACCTTCTCTTCCAAACAGGTCAACAAGTCTACGTCGATATCAACTGTCTCGCCGGTTTTTCCCTGACGCTAGGAATTCCCCCAACTATTGCCTAAACTCCGCTCCAAGTTCGCAGGACCTTACGAGATCGCAAGAGTCGTATCACCAGTCAACTACCCACTCGTGATGTCCCCACAATACAAATACAAAGGTAGCAAGGTTTTTCATATCAGCCAGTTACGTCTCAAAAAGACAGTCCCGGAAGAATACTTTATCCCACTACCAACAGACGTCGGACTTAAACGTTACAAGGATGGCTCCGAACTCGTGGAGGTCGAAGAAAACCTAAGCCACAAGAAACTCAGCCGCGGTTACCTTTTATCCTTCCGTTGCAAACCATCTGCCGATCACCGATCGTCCCAAAGGCGAAGTTAAGGCGAAGTTAAGGCGAAGTTATTACTGTACGAGCTGGAAATTTGCGATCAACCGCACCCCAGATTTACCCTGGAATACGCCGAAAAGCATCACCTCCCTAAGGTTAAATGACCTGGCTTTGAGGTATCTTTCGAGCCTACGAAAGCCAGTGCCTCATCCAAGGTACCTTAATCCGTGACTTGGCCTCATAGATTCACCTTACCTCGTGACATGGCTTTTAACCGCCCTGCTTCACTCTGGTATTCACTGGCTGGCTACATAAACTACTCGGATTCCCACTTATTGGGAATCCATAAACGAATGAACATAACTCCTAGTATTAGACGTATTCAAGAATCTAACAAATAGTTAGTAGTCTAGTGTATAGTATAGAGTAGTCTAGTATAGAGTATTCTAGTATAGAGTATTCTAGTATAGAGTAGTCTAGTATAGAGTAGACGACTGGAGAGTATTTAAACTGCTACAATCTAAAGTATTAAGTAGCTTACTATATATTAGTATAGTGTTCGATCCACCTTCGGTAGTGCTCTACCTATTGAGGTATTTTTAGCCTACGCTGTGTAATCCTAATGGCCATTCTAAGCGTCACAAAACATACACTATACCAAAACATACAGGTAGTTAGTATAGATTACGACATATACTAGTATAATGCGTAGTCGCTGGTCGGTAGTCGGTGGTCGGTGGTCGCTGGTCGGTAGTAGGTAGTAGGTAGTAGAAGTAGTAAGCAGTAATACAGTAATACAGTAATTGTTATGTTCTTTATAACGTGTTTTAACCTAAACTTGTATTCGTTGATGGTTCCTCAAAGAGAGGAACCGAAGCGGTTTATATAACTTTGAGAGAAACGTGGCACCGAAAAACTCTCCACCAGAACAATGGTAGCCATTGTTGTACGAAGTACTATGATGGCCATTGCAAAGTCCGTATCACGCCATCATAGTACTTCATACAACGATGGTCGTAACATGGAGTTTTCAATGGCCATTGTAATAATCGGACTGAAAGGCTTCATAATACCTTCATAAGCAGGGTCCTGCATATGGCGGATCTAACATCTATCCCTTCCCCCCAGCCTCAAAGCCAGGTTATTTAACCTTAGGGAGGTGATGCTTTTCGGCGTATTCCAGGGTAAAGCTGGGGAGCGGTTGATTTCAAATCTCCCAGCTCATCCCGTAATGACTTCGCCCTTTGGGTGTTTGGCTGACGGTTTGCAGTGAACCGTTAGATTATAGCCGCGGCTTACCTTTTTATGTCCTGTGATCTCTTCTACCTCGACTAGTTCGGATCCTTCCTTATAACGTTTGATCCGTCCAACGTTTGATCCGTCCTTATAATGAGAGGCCGACGTCGGTAGGGAGTGGAGTAAAGTATTCTTCAGGAATTGTCTTCAGGAATTGTCTTCAGTAAGCGTAGCTGGCTAATGTGGAAAACGTTGCTGCCTTTATATTTCGGGGGCATCACGAGCTGGTAATTTACCGGTGATTCAACTTTTGCAATTTCAAATGGTCCTGCGAACTTCGAACAAAGTTTTGGTGAAAAGTTGGGAATTCCTAGCGTCTGGAAAGCCGGAGAGACAGTTCAATTCGACATAGAACTTGTTGTTCTGTTTGGAAGAGAAGGTCTTTATGTTTGCGATCAAAGTGGGTTTTGGCTTTATCGAAGGAGGCCTGGTGAGCCGCGATCGCTGCCGTGTATACGTGATTGAGTGTTTCTGCAATGTCCACTGAGTCACGGTTAAGGTGCGGAATCGGAACAGGAAATTCAAAATGTAATGGTGATGATGGAACATATCCGAAATCCAATTCAAAAGGTAATGGTGATGATGGAACATATCCGAGATCCAATTCAAAAGCCGATTTACCTTGAAGCGGCGTAGAAGGTTGAGCATTGAGCAAGCACTTATTCTCCCACGGCTAGGAGGGACAGCCAGTCTTGGTTGTGTTGGATGTATAAACGAAGATAGTCTCTCAATCAATTTGTTCCGATTTTCAACACGCCCATTCGATTGCTGATGTTGAGTGACCGAAAGGTGAGAGTCCACACGAAGAAGAGCCAAGGCGGATTGGCACATATCGCTTGTGAACTGAGATCCCCGATCTGTTTGAAATGGGAGTCGGGAGACCGTGGAGCGGGAAATAGTCGTAAGCGAGTATGTCAACCATGGTTTTAGCAAAAAAAAAATCCGTCAGCACCGGGTAAAAATGAACGCGATTGGAAAACTTGTCGACAATTGTGAGGATAGCATTGACGGAACGGTTGCGAAAAGTAGCACTTGGTAGACCAGTGATAAGATCGGCGGCAATGTCGGTCCAGCGTCCACTCGGGGTAATAGACTTTTGAAGTAACCCACAGCAGGTCGCGAAGAGTTCTGTTTGTTCAAGAGGCAAACGTCACAGCCTTCCGCATACTTTGTCAAGGTCATTTTCATTTGTGGAAACGAGTAATGGTGCAGGATAGATTTTAACCAGCGTTGAATGAGAGGCTTCACAATACCTTCATAGCCCGGTCCTGCATAGGGCGGATCTAACAATTGGTACAGTGTTTTTCAAAATTATTCAAACCAGCGCCACAAAACTATTCATACCAAGAAGATAAAATGGTTCAAACCAAATGGTTTAATGTTTCACACCAACTTTTAATCGAATTCAATATTCTGAAATCTGAAATCTCGACGATTGACTCATATGTACTACATTTGGGAGTCTTGCAGTACCAATACCAATACCAATCAAGGGTGAAAAACGGACGGAACAACTTGTTCAGTTGGTTTGAAGGACTGTGCGAAGGGGTACGAAACATTTCGTTGCGCTGGTTTGAATAGTTTTGAAAAACACTGTATTCGATAAGGGTATGCTGGATGCTTTTTACTCACCAATTGGATGAGGCAGCTAGAGGTTTTAGAGTAGAGTTGTTGAAATCAATACTTGGTCGTAAGCCTAGTATATGTTTTTTGACAAGCTTATGTTACTTGGAAATAAAACGTAGGTTGGGTCCTGTCAACGAGTACCTAGCGAGAATTGATGCAGGGTACTTCGTGGATATGTTGTATGCAGACATGCGAGTACTATGTGCAGGTCGCTGGTGGGTGAAAACTTTTCCCCCGTCTCGCACCTCACTTAAGACTTTGGTCTTGTCAACGAGTACCTAGCATGTACGGAGGCAATGTACTTCGTAGAGGCGTTGGATGCGTTTGAGTGATGCACTATGTGCAGGTCACTGATGGGTGAAGAGTTTTCACCCACCTCGCACCTCGTCTAAGACTTCGGTCTTGTAAGGTACAACTTACATATCCCTGTATATTAATATATATACTAAAACATAAGTTGAAAGGTCCAGCATGATTAACTACTATACTCGCTGATGATTTCCCAGAGAGAAGAATTGGACTAGTTAAGTAGTTGACAGCGAAGTCAGCGTAGTAAGTCAGTCATTTTTTTGGAGCTTGTGGGAAAAACTCATCATCAGGCTAATAGCGGTCATTGCTCTAGCTCATCAAATTCCATCCTAATACCCCTTAAAATGATAATTGAAGAAACGCTTATGGAATGGTCATTGTAAAGATTAGATAGTGCAGGCTTCATAGTACTTCTATGGGTAGAAGCCCTGGTTATAGTGAATGTCAGTACTGTATGGTAATACTCTAATGATTAGTACTCTATAGTAACCCATTTTAAAAGTCTGAGTACTCTATAGTAACCCACTTTAAAAGTCTTAGTACTCTATAGTAACCCACTTTTAAAGTCTTAGTACTCTATAGTAACCCACTTTTAAAGTCTTAGTACTCTATAGCAACCCATTTTTAAAGTCTTAGTACTCATAGTAACCCACTTTTAAAGTCTTAGTACTCTATAGTAACCCACTTTAAAAGTCTGAGTATTCCGTAGTACAGTGTTTCTCAAAAGTATTCAAACCAGCGCCACAAAATGTTTTGAACCAGCACGGCAAAATGATTCAAACCACACTAGCAAAATTAATCAAACCAATAATTCAAAAAGTTTCGAACCAAGAAGACAGAATGGTTCAAGCCAAATGGCATAATGTTTCACACCAACTTTAATTAGAAAGAATTCAATATTCTGAAAGCTTAAATCTGAAATCTTAAATCTGGACGATTGCCTCATATGGTACTAAATTTAGGACAAAAGTCTTGCAGTATCAATCAAGGGTCAAGGTCCAATCAAGGGTGAAAAATGGACGAAACTGAACTGAACCAGTTTCCTTGTTATCCTGTATACAACAACTTGTTAGAGATTATGTGTATTGGTTTGTTTAATTTTGCTAGAGTGATTTGAATCGTTTTCCCGCGCTGGTTTGAATAGTTTTGAAAAACACTGTAGTGATCTGGCTCAAATGGTGAAATGGACTAGAAGATTGGGACTTGGAATGACACGTGACCTGTGCAGTAATTGATGATCAACTTTTTTTTATATATCGTAAGTGGATACTGCATATACGACACATCCGTACACCAGAGCCCTATATCATATATAAAGTGCGCGGCATCGCACTCTGGGAAAGCTTTTTTTTTTGGACATCTCAGCCCCAAAATGGTTTTGGATTGTTCGGCCGCCACTCAGCACTTGCAAAAGTACTCCAAGAAAGACGGTTTGGATGTACATACCTTGATCGACTCCACCAACTTCGGTGGCTTGACCTACAACGATTTCTTGATTCTCCCAGGCTTGATCCGGTTTCCTTCCCATGCAGTGAAGTTGGAGACTCGTTTGACCAAGAAAATCACCCTTAAGACGCCTTTCGTGTCGTCTCCCATGGACACGGTGACTGAGGAGAACATGGCTATCCACATGTCGTTGTTGGGAGGTATTGGTATCCTCCACCACAACTGTACTGCTGAGGAGCAGGCTGAGATGGTCAACAAGGTTAAGAAGTTCGAGAACGGTTTTATTTCCGATCCTTTCGTGGTGGGACCCAACACCACCGTGGCCCAGATCCGTGCTTTGAAGGAACGGATTGGCTTTTCGTCTTTCCCCGTGACTGGTATGTGATTTTTTTTCAGCTTTATGATGAACTAACCAATTTAATAACTTTCGTTCTACCGAACCATCAAACGATGATGTGGATAAAATTACCTGATTGAGCTATTGGAGCAAATACTAACTTTTAGAAAACGGAAAAAGTGGAGGAAAACTTGTGGGTATTGTCACGTCACGTGACGTCCAATTCCACGAAGACGATTCCGATACTGTGGAAAAAGTCATGACCAAGGATGTTGTGACTGGTAAACAGGGTATCACTTTGGCCGAGGGTAACGCTCTTTTGCGTTCTTCCAAAAAGGGAAAGTTGCCTATTGTGGACTCCAACGGAAACTTGGTGTCCATGATTTCTTTGACTGACTTGCAAAAGAACCAGAGTTACCCAGACGCCTCCAAGTCGTTTGCCTCTAAGCAATTGTTGTGTGGAGCTGCCATCGGTACGCTCCCTGCAGACAGAGCTCGTTTGGATAAGTTGGTGGCTGCAGGATTGGACGTGGTGGTTATTGACTCGTCCAACGGCTCGTCTACGTTCCAAATAGACATGCTCAAGTGGATCAAGGAAAAGTACCCTGATTTGCAGGTCATTGCAGGTAACGTGGTGACCCGGGAACAGGCTGCTTTGTTGATTGAAGCTGGTGCCGATGGTTTGAGAATCGGTATGGGTTCCGGTTCCATCTGTATCACTCAAGAGGTCATGGCCTGTGGTAGACCCCAAGGAACGGCCGTTTACAATGTGTGTGAGTTTGCTGCTCAGTTTGGCGTTCCATGTATGGCCGATGGAGGTATCAGCAACATTGGACACATCACCAAGGCCATTGCTTTGGGTGCTTCCACGGTAATGATGGGAGGTTTGTTGGCCGGTACGTCTGAGACTCCAGGAGACTACTTCTACCGTGACGGAAAGAGATTGAAGAGCTATAGAGGTATGGGGTCCATTGATGCCATGCAACAAACCTCTACCAATGCCAATGCGTCTACTTCCAGATACTTTTCTGAAGGTGACAATGTGTTGGTTGCACAAGGAGTTTCGGGATCCGTGGTGGACAAGGGTTCGATCACCAAGTTCATCCCATACTTGTACAGCGGTTTGCAGCACTCGTTGCAGGACATTGGCGTGCAATCGATTGACGAATTCAGGGAGAAGGTGCTCAGTGGAGACGTGCGGTTTGAGTTCAGAACTGCATCTGCCCAGTTGGAGGGTGGAATCAGCGGCTTGCACTCGTACGAGAAGAAGTTGCACAATTAAGTCAAGTACATAGTTATGACTTGTCAATTCTACTATAAACAGTTAAAGCTGGTTTGGAGTAGTCGAGATTTAGGAAGGTTTAATGCTTAAACGCGGCTTTAGCGCGCATAGAACAATCTCTCGGCGCACACGCACTCCAGGCGCACGCTAGGCGCAAACCAGGCATACCTACTCGGCGCCCCCTACATTGCGCATGACATGCCGCGCATAGCATGCAAACGGTATTCTGCCACGTTCCGCCTATAAAGGGCCCCGTGCCCCTTTGATCTCCAACTCCCCCTCGTTTTATCCCCTCCTCAACTTCTTTTAGCCATGCCCCCAAGTTTCCACACCACTATGGACCAGGACCTCCGCAAGTCACGTGACGCCAAGTTCAAGAATTCTGAGACCGAAGCCTTAAACTGGCTTTACGACACGCTCTCCTTGCCGGAAGCGGAAAGATCGTCTTACCGCAACCTCAGCATGGTCCAAATCTTAAAAGACGGTTTGTTGCTTTGCCGCTTGGGTGACTTGTTGGAAGTCGAAGGCTCCCCCACCAAGAAAGCCAAAAAGACCACTATGCCTTTCAAGCAGATGGAAAATGTTATGTTCTTCCTACAGTTGTGCGATAAGATAGGCATGGCGCACGACGAGATATTTCAGACCATCGATTTATTCGAGGGTAAAGACCCATACCAGGTTATTGTGACATTAATGGCTTTTTCTCGTAAAGCCAATGAAATGCAGCCTGAAAAGTTCCCCAAGATTATTGGACCTAGGTTGAGTAAACCCAGAACTCCTGCACCTGTCGCATGAGGCGATATATGCAGGTATACCATAGGTTTTATCATTATCATACTGGTATGAATTTTCTGTCGTTCGTTGTTCGTCGTTCACTTGTTCAAGCCCCGTGTTGCTATTATTTATTTAATATGATTTGCTAATATAATTATTTAATGTGTGGTGGTAGTGAGAGTAGGGAAGATCAGAGTGAGACAAAAATGAAGCAGAAACAGTAATGAAAAAGTAATGAAATAGAAGGGATATGAATTGAATATGGAACTTCTTAATAGACAATCCTTCTATGAAACAGATATGAAACGGGTATGGAAAGTCTAAGATAGATTGAATATTTCATATAATTACTATGGTTTGGTTATGAGATTAACCACGGTGTAAGAATGGTGAAACGGTTGTAACATGACTATGAAACTACTCTAAATCCACTATGAAACATCTATGAAACGTCTATGAAACGTCTATGAAACGTCTATGAAACATCTATGAAACGTCTATGAAACGTCTGTGAAACGTCTATGAAACGTCTGTGAAACATCTATGAAACGTCTGTGAAACGTCTGTGAAACGTCTGTGAAACGTCTATGAAACGTCTATGAAACGTCTATGAAACATCTATGAAACATCTATGAAACATCTATGAAACCGAGATTAGCTGCATTGTTCGTGTTTTACCGAGCAATCTTGGTTGACTAGTCGATCAGAATTGAAGGTGCCTTGTGTTGGAACATGAGGAATCAGTACATCTCTGATGTACTGCATGTTCTATGTGACTGCATGTAAGCAGGATAGATGAAACAGTAATATGCAGGAATATGCTGAGAGTGGACGACGTCCCGCGGAAAAGGGAGCGGGCGGGAACTGAATAGAAAGAGAATAAGAGACGACGTTGGGGTCGAATATAGCTTAGAGATAATCGTTCCTGTTTATGCGTTATTAGATGACAAAGCACATAAAAAACCGGGGGTTGCGAAAATGGAGCAACACCCGTACACCACGCTACGTCAGCAAAAAAAGGCCCAACGCAAACGACCTTTTTTCCAAGGGAATTTAATGAAACTTGGTTTGTTAGATTCCTGGAATTCCGGAATTCTCGGTGTACATTTTTGAGTCGATAATGATTGCGTGGTGAACTTTTGGATGTCCCGTACTTGAACAATTCCGGCCGCAGCCCTCAATTCCGGCCAATTCCGGCCAAGCTATTGCATACTATATCACGATCAGGGCTCATAATTATACACTATATTAGTATGTCAGAAAAAGTACGCAATCCATTATGGTATTCGGTGCAATTTTACTCTATGGTGACTATTGAAAAGCCAAGCCCATATCAATGACCGGTCGATCAGGCGACGTCGTTGTCAAATACTTAAATAGCTCAGATTTCTCCCTCTACGTTGTCTAAACCCCCCTCTACGTAGCCCAAATTCCCTCTAAAGAGCGATCAACAAAAAATATATATTAAACAGACTACATGACGTAACAACAACAATCTAACAATATGTTACAGTAGTAAGTACTAATATAAAAGTTATAAAAGATACAATAGTATGATAGTATAGATATCATGGGAAAATATATAATACAAAATGTATCTTACAAATAAAGTTTAAGAATTTATGTGATGTTATATTCTTTGATACAATTATACCAAACTGATACTATATGTTCGTTCATGGTTCCTCCTGCGAAGGAATCTGAGGTGCTCAAATACTTTTAGAGGAGAAGGGCTAGAGGAGAAGGGCGTGCAAGGCTTAGCACGAGAACAATTGTTGCGCGCTTTGTAACTTACTAACGCATAAACTGGAACGATTAGGTATCTAAGCTGTACTCAACTCTAACGTTGTCCCTTTTCCGCGAGACGTCGTCCACTCTCAGCCTATTCCTGCATATTACTGTTTCATCTATCCTGCTTACATGCAGTCCCCTGGAACATGAGGAATCAGTACATCTCTGATGTACTGCATGTTCCAACAACAATAGCGATGAACGGCGTCCCAAGAATCGTACGATGTTGAGCCGCAGCATCTTGAAGGGGCCATTGTTAGGAATAGACGGTCTAGGTTCAAAAATTTATTCAATTGGTAGTGCACTAATTATGGTGGATCTAATAAAGATGATATTTTTATTATTTTTCAGCTTATCATTTTTTTAACCATAATATTTGCAACTTTTATAAATGCCACAGTAAATAAAACTGATAGTGACAATATACTTCAAAAATTGGACACTCAATTCTATTATAAATGAGTTTATTAGTATTAAGTTTGTTTGTTTTTGAATTTATAAATAATATCTTTGGTACCAGGATTTAAGCAAGACCACTAACTTTTCTGAGCAAAAACGCTCACTGGCCGGTATGTGCAGTACAGAGATATTACCTGCAGTATATATTATAGTATCTGCATATACCATCTTGTATATACAGGACAATCGCATTGCAACTTTTTTAAAACGTTGGTCAAAAAGTACAACGCACCTGAGGCTGGATAATAAATAATTATTAATAATAATAATATCTACCAACATAATTGTTAAGAGATTAAGATCAAGATCAAATCAACACAAGCAAAACCAAAAATGAACTCCAAAATAATCGAAGAAATCAACAGCGCTTTAGCTGATACTGAAGCAACTGCGGACCAAAAGATTGTGTTCGATACTGAGCACCCTGACGGTTACGTCGATAGAATCTCCTCGAATTCATTGCTCATGATCACAGAGGGCTTCTCTCCCAGCAGGAAGCTCAAGCCACGAGACCTCCTAGGCCTCAGAAAATCCATCATTCAGAATCTCAAGGAAAGCCCTCATATCAAGATGCTCGTTTTGTCGGATATGGAAGATACCAGTATGTTCGATGCTCAGTTCCCGGATCTAGTAAAGTATCGGGAATATGCGGTGGATGGAGCAATTTACATGACTGATGGCCTTATGCAGAAGTTACCATTCCTTACGGAAAAGTTCAAGTATACAAATGACCTCTACCTGGTGCTATGTGTTATTTTAGAAGAGGCAGACGCGTCGGTGGGCGATTACTTTACCGAAAAAGCTCTTGACCGTACTGCCTTAATGTATTTGTGTTTGGCATGGAGAGGAACCTCAGTGGATGCTTTGGACATCATCTTTGAACAAGTCCAGAGGATGCAAAGAGTGTATAATTACGGCCTGGAGTCCGAATTGGAGGGCCTCGCTGCTTCATTTCACAAACATGCGCAAATTCATATGAAAATCTGGTTAGAAAGCTTCAAAATTGATGTTAAGGAGGGGGATATTACGGAGATAATGACCCGATTCTCCAGGGAGGTATTTCCTTGGATTGCGGTACTGGCTTCGGGTCACAGAGCGGATTCTTACTTTGCTGTGCCGAAGGAGGTGTATGACAAGATACAGGAAATGATAAAGGGTAGAGAAGGGGCTAGAGATTTTACAAACATCGACCTCTACTCCGAAGCCATACATGGCGTCAACGCAATCCAATCAAAGACCAAAAGCAACGGTGATCAGGATTTTTCTGACCAAGAACAGTATGAAACATTGCTTGCTTGGGCCCAATTAGCCATAACGAGAATTCGGGACTTGGGCTTATGTAAGAATTGTATCAAACCGGGACACGCAGTCAGCAATTGCCCAGAATTTGATCCCTTTGATGCACGTAACAATATGGCGGCCTATACAATGAAGAACTACGAGAAAGTTTTCAAAACGACACGCCCCAGAAAGTTGGCCCGATGCGCTTCTGCCATCAACAAATAAAGGTGGAACGGGCTTACGATGAGTCCAGAAGCACACAGCCAACGAACAGATGCATGAAAGACAATGTCAATGTACTTTCACTCTGAACTTAGTGAACAGACTCAAGGTGCCATAAACCGTGACTTACTCTCCGGTTAGCATATATCAGCAAGCGCAATGGAGAGATAACATTCTTCACTAACAGACAAGTCACATGGCCAGCATAGCATCTCAAACAGACTTGGTACTAGAGAATTGAACAAAGAGTACCAGAGAATTGAACAAAGAGTACCAGAGAATTGAACAAAGAGTACTGGAGAATCAGGGAAACTGGGACACATTGCTAGAAGTCAAGGCAGCTGCTAACCTTCTTAACCAGCGTTTCCAAAGACTGGCGTTGCATAAGACGAATCGAGAATACCTTCAGCGGACATCTCTCACAAAGCCTCCAAAGACTTTTCTTCCATCGAAACATATTTTACAATTTACTTATCCCTGTACAATACTCTATACTAACACATAGGACTATTACTCACTTTCAGTGTAGTATTACTATAGCTGACTAGTATTGAACCAGCACTGGATCTACTAGTACTACTCTTATGCTCGTACTACTCTCTACTAGAACTCGTATCCTAGTGCTAACCCTAGTGTTAGGTTCTTGTTGTTACGTCAGGTACTCTGTTTAGTATGTTTTTTTGTTGAAGATTCCCCAGAAAGAAGAATCTGAGCTACTTAAGTATTTAACAACGGTGTTGCCTAGACACTATTGTTCTAGCTCTCCACATTCCCTTTTGGTTGTACAATGATAGTGGAGGTGTGGCACAGTGGAATGGCCATTGTTAGGATTAGACATCGTAGGCTCAAAATACCTCAATAGGTAGAACACTGCCTATGGTGAATCTAACACCTAGTTATATACTAATACTAAGAGTACTACTGCTCCTCACATACCATCTGTTAGTACTAGTACTATTTCAGTGATGCCTTAATACTACTAGTGCTACCATAGGCTCTAACACTACTACTCAAATACTACTTACCGGCACTAGTCTACTACTCTATTACTCTACTTCCACCTTATATGTGATACCTCTGGCACTCTAATATTAGTACTACTCAGCCCTGGGATTACTATAGCTGACTACTACTATGACTGAGTAATACTATAAGTGACTAGTGTTACTATGACTGAGTATTACTATGACTGACTACTACTGTGACTAGTGTTACTATGACTGAGTATTAGTATGACTGACTACTACTGTGACTGGTATTACTACTGTGACTGGTATTACTACTGTGACTGGTATTACTATTACTGACGAGTATTACTATTACTGACGAGTATTACTATTACTGACTGTGTTATGTTCTTTATAACGTGTCTTAACCTAATCTTGTACTCGTTGCTCAACCATTCGTTGCACAGAACATAACATGGAGGTCGCACCCAACCGTTTTGCCTTTTCTTCAACTGAGGTCATAGCCGCTCTCCTGACTTGTTGGTCATGCCGCACGCACTATATTCGTCGCTTCGCACCACTTCACCCAAATGTCTTTCAGAGTATTTGGTGAAACCGCCGCAATACTTCCAGGAGTAGCTAACGTTGCCAGGCCCGCACTCGTTGCATGCATCACCCAAAACCCATGTCGAAAAATATTCTTTGGGCGCTTTCATCTATTACGGATTGACCGTTCTCACGGCTATTCATCACTGGCTCTGAATATTTCAACCGGAGCCGTGGAATCCATTGTTATCCTGCCATCCTTTCATCGTGTCCTCGTGTCATCCTTAGAGGGTCTCGGTCTTCCTCAGAGTCGAAATTCGTCGTCAATTCCCCAATCGAAGACGCTCTCTACGTCTACCTTTCCCTTACCATCATATGGTGTATCACCCGCACCATGTTCGCTCTCGCCGGATTTTTCTGCGCTCTTCTTCCCACGGTTTACTCCTCGACGTACGCAGTCGCACGCTACATTTTGCAGTAGTACGCTACATTTTGGCTGCAATTTCTACCCACACCCTTTTCTCAGGAACTGATCCCTGCGCCACATCCGGTCCTTACGCTTACCCCATCACCACTAGTCCTGATCCCATAGCTAAGTCGGTTTCCTTTGCTAACAGCGGGTTCCTTTGCTACCCTTGTGCTTACAGCTACCCTTGTCCTTACAGCTTCCATCGGCCTTACAGCTTCCATCGGCCTTACAGCTACCCTCAGCCTTACAGCTACCACAGACCACCTTGCGCCCATTGATCCCGTTCCACACCCTGACCATCCTCCACACGTTCTACTATTCGACTATAAGCTTCTGGCACTCGATTTCCTGACTCTCAGACCCTCATTGCTAGTTTAGTCCCACAAATACGCTTACGTCCCTTCAATATTCCCGCTTTTACCGATCTCTCACTAAAGCCAGCATACGTGCTGACTGGTCCCTCGCAAACAATTTTGCACTCTCCTCCGCTACGGTTAGCGCTATTCAATCCGACTCCGCTTTCTTCTCTTGGTTTCTTCGGTGGGAGATAACCGAAAAAGAATTTTTACAACTGGTTAATACCAGCACGACACAAGGATTATGCCTCGTGAAACCCGCACCTTCTTATCAAGACGTTCTATCTACCATCAGAAAACTTGATTGTTTACCTTACCTTGAACCTTCCTTTTCTAAGGTCCTCGAAATTCTCCTTAGTTCCGGCGCTTTATCCAAACCTAGTGTTACACAGATTCTCAGACCTTGCTACGAAGCTCATCCTACCTACTATGCATTTCTCCAGCATCTTGACAGATCTTTCTGGAACCTTTTCCGGGTGCTTCCTGGTCGTCCCTTTCATGGCCCCCGTGTTAAAAGTCACTTTCTCCGCTCTGCCCAACCTCAGAATCCTCACACCACCCAGGCGGCACAAGCGCGTTTCTCTACCAAACTGTCGACTACCACGAACCATTCTTCCGCCTATAGGGATCCCAAATCTGCTGCTTTGTTTCCACCACCCACTTCAGCGACCTCACTTGAATTCTTCCCAAAACCTGCAGATCACCAGCGTTCTACGAATTCACATAGTGCCGCACTTGAAAATTCAGTTTCCGGCCCAGCTACGCCCCTACACCCGCCTCTCACCCCTTACATCTTAGGTCACGACCTGAAGGGTGCTTCAACTGGCCCCGGGGAGGAGTCCTGGCGTCAATATCAACCATTATTCCCACCAAGTGGACACTTTGCAAACAATGGGGTTAATGACCCCAAGCCCACGCCTACGGCTTACTTACACATTCTATCCCGTCCAAATTACCTTGCACTTCTACCTATACAGAAATCTTTAGATTATAACTCTATTCAAGTCAAGAACCTACGGACCGATAACCGATCAAAAGACCAAATTTCTTCGGCTTTCAAAGAAATCACGACAGATATAAGTATCTACGCATTGCAATTCCACTCAACTATTTCTGCATTGCAACCCCACTCAACTATTTCTGCATTGCAACCCCTCTCAACTATTCATTCATTGAAACTCCACTTGAAACGAGTTCTGGCTCTGGAACAGAGGTGGGACAACCACATGCAACTGGGAGTTGGATCTGCGACTGTTTTTCCCCAGACGACTAAGCTCTCGTGGGGCTAGCGGTGCATTCTCTCTCGTGTGTTCAAGCGGCCGATGTGAAAGAAAATGTGGGCCCTATACAAATTATATATCGCAACTATTCATTCATTGAAACTTCACTCAACTATTTCTACATTGAAACTCCACTCAACTATTCATTCATTGCAACTCCACTCAATTGAGCCCTGAATACTCCGTCAAAAAACTTGTCACGAAGACATATCGGCCCTCCATCATCGCAAGTTTCTGTCCAAAAACTGAAACCACGAAACTAATGCCGAATGCCAAAGTCTCTAGCTTTAGAGGACCATCTAACTTTTAAGTTTAATCACCGCTCGCTGCTGTTCACTATCCCACAGGCATCCTGCAACGGGACCTCCCTCTATCAAACAGTTCAACAGGTCCTTACACATACACTTGGCCTGAGCTCTTCCTTTCTACACTAGCACCCGCTCCTCGATTAACTGAACGACAGTCCAGGCTTGGGGGATGTTAGACCCACCATGGACCATGAGTAGTGTACTACCCATGTGGATGCTGAAGCCTGCACTAGTCGATCAGATGTTGAACGGCCTTCGGCCTTCAATACGACCTTTATTCTTATATGCCGGACTGGTCTATATAAGGTGCGATGGTTCCTCTTTGAGGAACGATCGGCGAAAAAACATAAAACACACAAAACAGAGTACTGGACGTAACCAGAATCTAACACTACATAATATAATTACTTGACACTACATACTATAATTACTTAACACTACATAATATTATTACTTGACACTACGGCTTGACACTTGGTTGTTACTACTTAGTGACCACTCTTAATAGCTCACAACTACTGATATACCTTTACCTTTGAAGTAACCATTTGCTTTGAACAGGTTAAAAAATTTAATAGGTTAAAAAATTTAACAGGTCAAAAAATTTAACAGGTTAAAAAATTTATTAGGTCAAAAAATTTAACAGGTTAAAAAATTTAATAGGTTAAAAAATTTAACAGGTTAAAAAATTTAATAGGTTAAAAAATTTAACAGGTCAAAAAATTTAATAGGTTAAAAAATTCAACAGGTCAAAAAATTTAACAGGTTAAAAATGTCAAAAGATCCAACTGGTCTACGCTGAAAGTGTCCCCACAGTTCCCCCAAATTCCAGAGTTTCCCAGGTGTTACCAAAACTTCGCTTAAAGTTCACAGCACTTCGCGACATTTGAAAAGTCACGTTTGAAAAGTCACGTCACCTGTCAGTGATTACAAACTTTCATCACTTCGTCTCAACGCTCGCCAGAACATCCGCAGGCTGAAGTCACCAATAGACAAGCTGGAGGAATGATGCAGTGTTTTTCAAAACTATTCAAACCAACTTTCATTAGAATTCAATATTCTGAAATCTTAAATCTGGACGATTGCCTTATATGGTACTACATTTGGGACAGAAGTCTTGCAATACCAATCAAAGGATGGAAAACGGATGGAACTGAATTGAACTGGGTTTCGTTGTTATCCTGTATACAACAACTTGTTAGGAGTTATGTAATCATTCATATTGTATTGGTTTGTTTAATTTTGCTAATGTGGTTTAAATCGTTTTCCCGCGCTGGTTTGAATAGTTTTGAAAAACACTGTACCCTAAGCTACACAGCCCTACTGGGAATATGCTCAAAAAAATAAAAAAATAAAGAAATAACTTGGCCTTCAAATGCTCGAATAAATCGACATCGAGGCTAGGGAGGATTTTCACATCCACTATAGGTAGTGTACTCTACCCATTAAGGTATTTTGGAGCCTCTGACTAATTCTAACAATGTCCGGTGTAAAAGGCCTTCTAACCAGTCATCCACCAGATATCCATCAGTCATCCACCAGATATCCATCAGTCATCCACTCGCCATTCCTTCTCTTGAAAAGTTGTATAAGCAGCTCAGAATCTCGTTTTGAGGAACCATCGATGATTGAACATAGTAAACAGAGTGATGTACAGTGTTTCTCAAAACTATTCAAACCAGCGCACCAAAATGGTTCACACCAGCGCACCAAAATATTTTGTACCCCCTCCGCACAGTCTTTCAGACCAAATGGCGTAATGTTTCACACCAACTTTTATTAGAATTCAATATTCTGAAATCTTAAATCTTAAATCTCGAGGTTTGCCTCATATGTACTACATTTGGGACAGAAGTCTTGCAGTACTAATCAAAGGATGAAAAACGGATGGAACTGAATTGAACTGGGTTTCGTTGTTATCCTGTATACAACAACTCGTTAGAAATTAAGTGTATTGGTTTGTTTAATTTTGCTAGTGTGGTTTGAATCGTTTTGCCGCGCTGGTTTGAACCATTTTGTCTCCTAGGTTCGAAACATTTTACCGCGCTGGTTTGAATACTTTTGAAAAACACTGTATCCATGTCAGATTACGCACTCTACTCCAACTGAAAAAAATAATCCACTAGTGTACCTCCTACAAAAATTTCATTTTATGCTAATACTCATGGTCTAAACTTTAGGGTAGACCATCCTACATACAGTCCTCAACTGGTGTAATTATTAATTTGCGTACGATCTCGATGTGACATTGGTTATGGTTAGATGACATGGCCGGAACTGGGGGTAAACTGGGGTTGCGAAAGCATCGAAACACTCAATTCCGGCAATGGTCCTCCCCAAGCTATTACATACCATATCAAGACCAGTGCTCATAATTATACATCATATTACGTTGTCAGATGCAATAAACAATCCAGTATGGTATTCTTTCCAATTTTACTCCAAAGAGATTTCGAAAGCCAAGCTCCTGGCAATAACTGGCTGGAAAAATGCTAACTCTACCGCAAACTACTTAAGCAGCACCATTCCTCCCTCTCAGAAATCATCGGTGAATCAATATAGTAAACAGAGTACCTGACGTAACAAAATCTAACCTAACACTGCAATAGCATAGTATAGTAATATATAGTGTACTATTATGAAGAAGTAATACAGTGTACTATTATGAAGAAGTAATACAGTGTACTATTATGAAGAAGTAATACAGTGTACTATTTTAGTGAAGAGTGTTGGTGTAAACTTGTAGTGGTATTTCAATTTAGAAATGACCATTACAAAAATACATCTAAAAATTATGGGTACTTACTCTAGAAATCCACCAATAATTGGCCGGAAAAAACTAATCCTCTTATCGTCCTGTATATAATAATGAATGTATTGTATATAAGTACACGAGCAAACGAGCACCACTCCAAACAACCGGCCATTCCAACAAACGTAAAAAAAAGCTAGAATTTAAAATATTGAATTTAGACCATACTTTGATAATTCTCTGTTCCTCTTTTCTTAAATTCCCCCGCCCCCCTTTTTTTTCTTGTGGTTCTGTTTTTTTTGGGGGTTTCTTTTTTTTTATGGGGTGTACGGGTGCGAGGGCATCTCTTCGCGCATCTTTTTTCAAGCATCAGGCATCTCCATCACCCCAAAGTCACATCCATAAGCATATACCAAAACCATGTCGGACGAGCTCATCTGGCTGGTGATCAACGACCAATTCTGTTCATTCAAAGTGCGCCCCGGCAATGGCCAGGATTTCTGCAGAAATGAGTACAACGTCACTGGAGTGTGTGACCGCAAATCATGTCCTTTGGCTAATGCCAAGTACGCCACAGTCAAGAATATCGAGGGAAAACAGTACTTATATATGAAGACCGCCGAGCGGGCACATATGCCGGCCAAGCTCTGGGAGCGGGTGCCCTTGCTGAAGAACTATACGAAGGCTTTACTGCAGATCGACCACCATTTACAGTATTGGGACGATTTCTTGATCAACAAGTGCAAGCAGAGAATGACGCGGTTAACGCAGGTGGCAGTGACGGAAAGGCGGCTTGCGTTGCAGGAGGATGAGCAGAAATATGTGGGAGTTAAGCGTAAGGTGCAGAGACGAGAGCAGAACCGAGAACGGAAGGCGTTGGCGGCTGCCCGTATAGAGAAGGCCATCGAGAAGGAATTGTTGGACCGGTTGAAGAGTGGTGCATATGGAGATAAGCCTCTTAATGTGGATGAAAAGATCTGGAAGAAGGTTCTTGGAGGAGTGGGCCAGGAACAAGAGCAGGAATTTGATGAAGATGATGATGTGGAGTTGGAGAGTGGAGATGACGAAGGCTTTGGCGAGGTGGAGTATGTGGAGGATAGCGCAGATGAAGAATTGGTGGATATGGAGGATTTGCAAAAATGGTTGGGACACGACCTGGAAGCAGACTCCGATTCTGACTCCGACGACGACCTGGACCGCGAGAAGCCCAAGCTGAAGAGGCCGCACGTGGAGATTGAGTACGAGGACGATCTACAAACCAACATTGCATAGACAGGACGCACGTAGCCTGACCAGAGGTGTGCTAACCAGTGGTGCGCAGCCTAAAGCTGGCTGGATCATCGGGGGGTACTTCTTGGCGAAGAAATAAGCATAAAGAGTACTGTAGAGTAGAAGTCACGTGATATGGGTAGGATCAATTGTGTGTGTTGTAGGCGTGGTGATGAATTGGGTAAGGTTATGAGGCAGGGCTCATAACTAGAGACGAGCTGATAACTAGAGACGGGCTCATAACCTATGAATATACAGTGTTTTTAAAAACTATTCAAACCAGCGCGGCAAAATGGTTCAAACCAAGAAGACAAAATGGTTGAAATCAAGAAGACAAAATGGTTGAAATCAAGAAGACAAAATGGTTGAAACCAAGAAGACAAAATGTTTCAAACCAACTTTCATTAGAATTCAATACTCTGAAAGCTTAAATCTGGAGGATTACATCATATTTACTACATTTGGGAGTCTTGCAATACCAATCAAGGGTAAAAAAACAGACGGAACTGAACTGGTTTCCTTATTATCCTGTATACAACAACTTGTCCATATGGTTTTTGAAAGATTGTGCGAAGGGGTACGAAACATTTTGTAGCGCTAGTTTGAACCATCTTGACGCACTGGTTCGAATCAGTTTGTCTCGCTGGTTTGAATAGTTTTGAAAAACACTATATTGTTGAGAAACAGGAGCCGCGGCTTCATGATTCCCTGATTCCCCGATTCCCCGGTCACTCAAGTGACTGAGGTCATGTGAAGGCTCACCCCAATATAAAAAGGACAAGCTCCCACTATTCTATAACACCACCAAAAATATACACCAAAAAATATACACCAAAAAATATACACCACCAAAAGGAGGACATACCAAGATGTCTCCCGACACCAGACCCACCAATATTAACTAGTGTAGAGGTACTGATGTCTACTGAGGACCTGAATAATTTCTCAACATATATATATACAGTGTTTTTCAAAACTATTCAAACCACTTTAGCAAAACTATTTAAACTACTTTAGCAAAATTAAACAAATTAATAATTCAAAAAGTTTCGTACCCCTTCGCTTCGCACAGTTTTTCAAACCAAATGGTGTAATGTTTCACACCAACTTTTATTAGAATTCAATATTCTGAAATCTTAAATTTGGACGATTGTCTCTTATGGTACTACATTTGGGACAGACCCGTAGTTGTCCTGACAACCAAGGGTCAGTGAAGGCCGACTCCCATATATATAATGAGGCCTTCGCTACACCTTTCATAAGTGAACTAATCGAATATCTCTACCTAGCGAGACATACCAAGATGGCTCCCAGATCCAGACCCACCAGATCTCCTTGTATTGACATTGAGGCTCCGCCTATGTCTGAAGTAAACACTTCAACTCAAGTGTTCACTTATCTTGATGAAACAATGAGATCCGTATCTTACAGTCAAAAGAGATCTCTGGACCTTAAACCATGGTTACTCTATGGGCCACGTGATTCCCCAGCATTCCTAGCTGAGCTGGAGTTAAAGAATCTACATATATATCCTGCATATACTGTCGACAATAACAAGTCCTCGAATAAAGTCAATATCAGTGATTTTTCTTCAAAAAAAAAGTATATAGAATATTCTAGTGTAGATAATATGCATATGATGGAAAAGAATGAATAAAAGATATTCAAAGAAGGAATTTTTACGGGGGTATATGTGAATGTTGAACAATACTGAGACAATGGAACAAATTGCGAATACGCGAACAGAAAAACATTGGAGACGAATTAAGGAGAGAATAGGAAAGGAACAAATCACGGTTAACAAAAAAAACAAAAAAGCACAAAAACAACAAATAAAAAAAGTACAAACAGACCAAAAAAATCATTACAGTGTCTTTCAAAACTATTCAAACCACTTTAGCAAAATTAAACAAATTATTAATTCAAAAAGTTTCGTACCCCTTCGCTTCGCACAGTTTTTCAAACCAAATGGCGTAATGTTTCACACCAACTTTCATTAGAATTCAAATATTCTGAAATCTTAAATCTGGACGATTGCCTCTTATATACTACATTTGGGACAGAAGTCTTGCAGTACCAATCAAAGGATGAAAAACGGATGGAACTGAACTGAACTGGTTTTCGTTGTTATCCTGTATACAACAACTCGTTAGAAATTATGTGTATTGGTTTGTTTAATTTTGCTAGTGTGGTTTGAAACAATTTGTCTTCTTGGTTCGAAACATTTTGCCGCACTGGTTTGAATAGTTTTGAAAAACACTGTACTTGATAAGAGAAAAAAAGTGGACGTGCTTAAATTATTACTACGCTAAATTCTCTTGGACTGTATATTAACATGGTACATTCTATCAGTACACTACATAGTACTAGAATTCTGGTTCAGAAGCTAGATTCCAATTACTAGTAGAATAGAAAACGGCTGCCATTTGAAGGTATGTTTAACTGCAGTACGCAGAACCAGCTTCATTTCTTGTGGGACGTAAGGAGTTCCTAGGTTACGAAGCATTATATACAGGAACACAGATGTTTGATCAATAAAGATAATACCAAATTCAATACAGTAAACTTAAGATATATAATTGGTGTATTTGTTGATAACCCTGGCAAGAGGAACCTGAGCTACTTAAAAATATTTTTAAGGGAGGGAAGTGCAAAGCCAGTGAAATGCAAACAGGTCAGAGTGGATACTGCTGAATGGATTTAGACTGTTCTAGAATGACCTTCATTGTGAAGTCGGTAGTAGATAGATCAATAGATTCAATACAGTAGATACAGCAGTAAACGATAACACACAGATGGTTAAGATAAGATAAATGATAATGAATAGTAATAGTAATATGTTAGATCCACCATAGGTAGTGCTCTACCTATTTCAGTCATTTGATCCTTCTTCTAATCCTACGGTGTCTAATCCTACGGTGTCTAATCCTAC
>NKZD01002236.1:0-16568 GCA_002370635.1 Metschnikowia cerradonensis | reverse complement strand
GTCTAATCCTACGGTGTCTAATCCTACGGTGTCTAATCCTACGGTGTCTAATCCTACGGTGTCTAATCCTACGGTGTCTAATCCTACGGTGTCTATTCCTACACTGTCTAATCCTACGGTGTCCAATCCTACACTGTCTAATCCTACACTGTCTAATCCTACACTGTCTCATCCTACACTGTCTATTCCTACACTGTCTATTCCTAACAACATCCATTCCACTGTGTTACTCCTCCACCATCATTGTACAACCAAAAGGGAATGTGATAAACCAGAGGTACCAGAAAATATGATGAGCTAGAACAACAGTGTCTAGGCAATGCCGTTGTCAAATACTTAAGTAGCCCTATTCATCCCTCTGGAGAATCATCAACAAAAAAACATAGTAAACAGAGTACCTAACGTAACAGAAATCTAACAATATGGGTCTCAAACGACCCGTCCGGTGATTGAGCCTACGTTTGCTGATCTCTCGGCAGCACTCTGCTCTTGCCCCTTAAGGGGAAATACACCTTTGTTGGTAAATATACCTTTGGGTAGGTGACTGTGGTAGGTATTTCTCACGAGATGTTGAATGGAGTGTGAGGACGTCTACCTCGGAATTGAGATTCAATTTTAGGTGCAGCAAACACCCGTGCACCAGGCTACCTCAGCAGAAAAAGGCCCAACGCAAACGACCTTTTTTTTTAATCGTACGGAAAAAAAAAGGATTGGTAAGAATTCTGGAGTTCCGGACTTTATAATGCATATTTTGTTTTAGCTGAAACAGTTTTTGTGATGGACTTTTGGAGGTCCTGTAGTTGAACAATTCCGGCCGCGGCTCTCAAATCCGGCTAACCTATCGCATACCATATCAGGATCAGTGCTCATAATTGTATATGTTAGGTAGTGATCTACCTATTGTGGCATTATGAAGCCTCTTTGTCTGCACGACCACTGAAATTGTTAAGACCCTTTTACTCAGTCTCCTACCTGCCATATACCTGCCTCCTACTAAGCCTCCTACTAAGCCTTCATTATACGAGGTACCAAAATCAATGTGATAAACCCAAGGTACCACGATGGAATGTGGAGAGGTTTCCCCCTTTGCACCTAGCAACACTAGTTGACTAGGTGACGCCGTTGTCAAGTACTTAAGTAGCTCGGGATTCCTCAGAAAGAGGAATCATCAACAAAAGAACATAGCAAACAGAGTTATGTATCCATGTCTGATTATGCACTCTACTTCAAGTGAAAAATAATCTACTACTGTGAACCTCCTACAACTTTACTTTTTTTTTTGTGCTAATACTTATTGTCTAAGTTTTAGGCTAGGCCAGCCTATATACAATTCTTAATTAGTTCTGTTGGATAATTTGGGTACGGGTCTCGATGTGGAATTGGTTAAGTCTAGGTGGCATTTAAGTACGGTTGATGAGGATGGCCGGAACTAAAGTGAAACCGGGGGTTGCGAAAATGGAGGAACATCCGTACACCAGGCTACCCCAGGATAAAAAGGCTCAACGCAAACGACCTTTTTTTTCGCTTCTGTTTTGTGAAAATGGGTTGGTTAGAATCCTGAAATTCCGAACTTCACAATGCATATTTTAGAGTTGACAATCTTTGCATGGTGGACTTTTGAAGGTCCTATAGCTGGACAATTCCGGCCGCGGCCCTCATATCCGGCCGAATCCGGCCAAGCTATTGCATACCTTATCAGGATCAGTGCTCATAATCACTCATCATATTGGTATATCCGAAAAACTAAAAAAAAAATACAGTATGGTATTATGTCTAATTTTACTTTATGGTGACTATTGAAAAGCCAAGCACCTACCAACACCCCCCGTTGACTAGGCGACGGCGTTGTCAAATACTTAAATAGCTCAGATTCCTCTTTCTGGGGAATCATCAACCAAGAAACATAATAAACAGAGTACCTGATGTTATGTTCTTTAATACATCTATGCCTAACTTCTTATATTCGTTGATGGTTCCTCAATGAGACGAACCGAAGCGGTTTATATAACCTTGAGAGAAACGTGGCACCGAAGAACTCTCTACCAGAACAATGGTAAGGATTGTTCTGTAATATTCGAAAGGAGCCATCGGAGCACTTCGTGCATAGATGGCCAAACGCCGTATCACCATTGTAACAATCGGACTGAGAGGCTTCATAATATCTTCATAGGCAGGGCCCTGCCTATGGTGGATCTAACAATAACCACCTTAGTATACAAGATTCCCATATATTCTCAAGTATCCCCTTATAACTCTTTTCATATAACTCTCCCCACATAAGCATCCCATACAAGATCGCCATACAAGATTCTCATCTTAGTTCCCTTGTTATTCGCACCATGGTCCACACTCACACTTACTCTGAATCTATTTTCTGCACTATAGCCGACCTGCTTATCTCCACACCATTACCCATTGTTTCTGTAGCTACTAATTGGCCACTGCCTGCATATAACACCCTGGAAAAGATATTCACTAGAAGAACTTTGGTATGTATTCGGTATGAATGAGATGATAATGATAGGAATGAGGGGGGGGTGGGGGTTGGTGGAGATGGTGAATGTGGCGTTGGAGGTGGAGGTATAGAAAGTGGTAATGGGTAGGAGGAGGTGGGTGGGTGTGGCGGTAAGGGAGGATGTGGTGAGCGCAACCGGCGGAGCCTGCATGTTGCGCGTGCATCACATTCTTCTGCGCTACTTTGTCTTGTCCATCACCATGGCTCCAGACTCCCGTAGACTGTCGTTCCTCACCATGGGCGGCGCCAACTCCTTAAGCAACTTTGCGCTGTCACACCAGCGTGCAGCCATGTACCACGAGCTGGCCTTGGTCGATGTGTCGCCCTGCACCTCTGCCGAGTCTCCATTGCCCGACCTCGAAGACGGTCAATATCAAGGTCACCAACATCAAAGTCAAGGTCAAACCCAAGCTGGTCAAACCCTTGGAAATGGCCAACCCCTCGACTACCTCGGCCAAAACCTTGGAAATAGCCAAAATTTGGGCTCTTCAAACTCAAAGACTCTCAAGGACTTTTCATTTCCCGTACCCGAACCAGGCTCAGGCCCAGGCTCAATCCCCGGCTCAGGCCCAGGCTCTTCTCCAGGATCAACACGGGGAACTGGTTTCAACGAAACTTCACTGCTCTTAAGCCGAAAACATCGCAGCTCCAGTGTTTTTTCACTAGTCCCTCATTCCGGCACCTCCACCGCTCCACAGACCATCCTGAATGCAGTCAATACACTTATGGGCATTGCCATGCTTTCGCTATCGTTTGGGCTCCGGCTCTCGGGATGGGTATTGGGTGTAGCCTTCTTTCTTGGTTCCGCATACATCACTGCGTCCACAGCCAAGATCCTCGGCTCCATCTTGAGTCGCCATATATACTGCAATAGTTATGGCGATATTGCCCACTTATGGGGCGGGCCCCGCTTCAAGGCCTTAGCCACGGCTACCTTCACCGTGGACCTTTTGGGGGCGCTGTTGACGTTAATTCTTCTTTTCAGCGATGCGTCCCTGATTTTGTTTCCTGGAATCAGCCCTGTGCTCTTGAAACTTCTCATTGTGCTGGTGACATTTTTCATTTCGTTTTTGCCGTTGTCCGTGGTGTCCATAGTGAGTTTGTTGGGTATAGTGTGTACAGTGGGTATCATGACGGTGATCGCCATCTGTGGCTTTTCCACACCCACTTCTCCGGGCTCTCTTCTCCACCCGGAACACACTCGCTTGTGGCCTTCTTCTTTCAAGGACCTTTTGTTTTCATTGGGCATTTTCATGGCTCCCTGGGGAGGCCACCCAGTGTACCCCGAGTTGTACCGGGACATGAGACACCCAGCTAAATACGCCTCATGCTGCAACTGGTCGTTTGCGTTCACCACGTTCTTGGATCTGTTTATAGCCGTGGTGGGCTACTTGATGTATGGCGATGGCGTGAGCGACTCGCTTACCAAGAGTATTCTCCAGAACACGTCTTCTGCATGGGTCAACCGCGTGGTGTGTTTGTTGGTGGGTCTTCTCCCGATCTCCAAATTGGTCTTGACCGTCAGGCCTCTTTTATATGTGGTGGAAGAGTTTTTGGAAAGCCACAAATCATCTGACCACCCACCAAAAGACCGTTCGGGAAGACCAGATAGAAGCTCATTGGTCAAGATCTGCTCTCGCCTAATCTTGATGACACTATTGCTCATCTTGTCGTTGGCCTTTACCCAATTCGGCCAGGTCGTTGCCTTTTTGGGCCTGGCCATCTGCTGCACCATCTGTGTGACATTTCCCCTCATGTTTCACCTTAAGTTGAATGCCCACACACTCACCCCATGGTCCCGGTTCTTGACCAAAATTGGCATTTTCTTGGGCATCATCGCCGCAATTCTCGGCACCTATGGCGCCATAGCCTCCGACCATGCAATAGAACTTTAATTCAATCAATAATCACCAATCAATCATGACTCATTCATTGTGTTTCTTTTTCGTCTCTCATGTACCGTGGAGGCCAAAAGAACGGTTTCGTGCTGTGACTTGGCCAAGTACTGCGCCATGATCTGCGACCCACTGCCGTAGCTTCCACTGTAGTTGTGCTGGCTTGCATACGCCTGTCCCATGGCTTCGTACTGTTCCTTGTTGATCATGGGTGGTGCATACATGGGAGCCTGGTATCCGTAGCCATAGCCCTTGGAGCTCCATGCTACACTTAGTAACTCCGTCAAGTCGACATTATCGTCATGGTACACTTTCTCGGCTTTTTTGCGGGTTTTTGGAGGCTGAGGCCGGGAAGGAGTATCGGGTTCGATAATGATGGCTATATCATCAGCCTCACTCTCGGAATCCTGTCCACTATCGCCATCCTCGCCATCCTCCCCATTTTCTCCATTTTCATTCTTTCCATTCCCCTCATTTCCTGCTTTCTTTCCATTCTTTCCCATTTTCTTCTCTTTTTGAGCTTTGTTACCATTTCCGGCAGGAGTCTGGATTCCGAACACCATGGCTGCTTCTTGATTGATGCTCTCGGCGCTCTTCAGCTCAGGCTGCTTTTTCGGCCGTTCTGGCTCCCTTTCACTCTCCACAGTCTTTTTAAAACTGAATTTGAGAGGGTTTCCACACCGGTCCTTCCCGAAACTGATTTTAAAAATCCGGTACTTTTCGTAGACTTCGCCGTTATCTCCCACAATCTCGGAGATCCTCTTTTTGTTGTTACTTTCAAAGTAACTGACCACTTTGATGGCATCGTTGATGTTCATGAAGTTCATGAACCCACAGTCCTTGTTGTGCACATAGTTGATCTGCTCCAAGTCGCCGAAATGGGAGAAGTCTGCCCGCAAAGTGGCCTCATCGGGAAGTTTGTATTTGAATATCTTAGACTTGTTCAACTTCAACCCAATATACACGTTTCGGGAAGCTCCGGACTTGACAGCATTAGCAATGTTCACCGGTAATGGGCCCGAATGGTTGCGGCCCCAGTTGACACTGATCACATTATCCCGGATCACCAACTGGTGCAACACCTGGTGGTTCAAGTAAAACTTTAGGGCGATTTTGGGGTCCACAAATGTGATGAAACACACCCGTTTGTACCGGTAGAACTTGATGCTCTCCACCAAGCCTCCTGCACGCACATTGTTGGCGATTTCCTCCACGGTGGTTTTGGGCTGGAGGTTTCCAAGACAGAGCGTCCGGTTGCAGTCGTTCATGGGATCTGGATTGTAGGGAAAAGACGGGAACTGCAGGAAAGGAGGCTGTGGCATTGGAAATGGGCATGGGGGAGCATCTCGGACGCCCATGATGTCAAGGTGGAAGTGGTTGGGGGAGTTGAACTCAGAAATGGCCGAGTTAGAGCTCACATCTGAGGGTTCTTCCATCCCGTGCAATGAGAGCTCATTGGTCATAGAATCTTTGGAGAGGCTTCTTTCGGATTCTGGCACCGGGGGCTGGCAGAAGTCTAGTGATTCGCACCGGTCCCGATGGAAGGCCACCGACATGCACAGAAGCTCCACATCTTCGTCGGCCACGGGCTCGTTTCGGAGAAGTCGTCTCTTGTGGTAGTCATAGATCTTGATGGCCGACTCCACCGAGAGGAAGTGCACCACATATTCGATATGCTGGTCTGCTTCAACCGCAACAAAATCCTCCACGTCTCCAAAGTTCAGGCACCGGGCACGGAACGACTTTTCCATCAACGGCACGAGGTCCAGATCGAGGATCCGGAAACAGATGGATATGGCCCGTGTAGCATCGTGTTCCACCACGTACTTGAACACCTTGAGTTTAAGGCCACGAGCCGTTTCAGGCAGGTCAAACAGCATCTTAAGATTAGGGCAGTTGAGTTTTTGGCGTAAATCTTCCGAGTTTTGGGAGTACCTGTTGAGACAATGAAGGGCAGTGGGATGATTCAAAAACGAAACAAAGATGGTGTTTTCACTCTGTTCCTTGGGCTCACCCAATTCGCTGTTATCTTCGTTGGAGTCCGAAACTCCCTTAGAAGGCTCTTTGGTTTGAGAAGTTCCGTTTTCGGAAATATCACATAAGGAACTCCTCGGTCTTCCATTCTCTGGGCCTTTATTCTCTGATCCCTGTCCAGATACCATCCGGCACTGCTCCACGGGCCCAAAGCCTAGATGGTCCAAAAACATCAGCAAGGTCACATTCGAAGGTAGACCACTGAAGATCACGGTACGTGGGAGTTGCAAATCAAAGTTGCCCTGGTGAGGACTAAACAACGGAGGCGTGGCCACAAGGCTGGAGGCCAGAAAGTGTCTTCTTGGGTGGAGCGACGGCAGGAGCACCGGAGGCATGAAGTTGTGGCCGTTTCCAACGTATGGCGACGGTGTTGATAGGAGGTTTGCAGGGAGCATGGACTGTGAGTAGGAGAAGTCCATGGGAGTCATGGGATGTTGCGGAGTGCCCACACTCTGTAGCATTCCTGGCGAATTGGGGAAGTAGTGATTCTGAAGATGTAGGCCTGGTTTCCTATAAGGAGTGGAATTCGGGAACATGGCCAGGTATTCGATGTCAGAGTACTAACAATCTGTTTCTGGTTAGACTAGTAACTTCCTTTTCAGGTTAGACTAGTAACTGTTTCAGGTTAGACTAGTAACTGTTTCAGATCAGACTAGTAACTCTTTTTCAGGTTAAGCTACTAACTGTTTCTGGTTCACAGGGGTAGACTATGTTCAGATATCAAAGTAGGCTGTGTTTCAGAATGGTGAGACTCGGTTTCAAGTAGTAGGCTGAGTTTCAGGATGTTCCAATTCGCGTGTCCGGTTTGACTTTTTATTGTTGTTTGCTATTTGCTGTGTTTCAGGATGTTCCAGCTCGGTGTTTCAGGATGTTCCAGTGTGTGTGTTTCAGGATGTTCCAGTGTGTGTGTTTCAGATGCACCAATTGATGTTTCAGAATGAGAGTCCCGTTTTGGATTGACGATGGTGGACTTGACTTGATATACACGCGGAACGCACTGGGAGGTTAAAAGTGCGGTTGAAATGCCCAGGAAAAGATCAAGTGATGATTGGTAGTGGAAGTGGTTTCGGCACACCAAAGGACGAGCAGGGGAAATGGCAACACCAGTGGAGACGAATAATGGCACCAGGCCGGGTCACGTGCGCAGGCAATGGAATAATGGGGAGGTACGGTAACCGGATATTTTTTTTTTTGAGCGGCACGGGGCGTGAATTGGAGATAATGTCACAAATTCTTTAGTATACGAGATCCGTGTTTCGTGTAAGAAATAGAATTAGGAAGCGAATATTATTAGAACGTTGTAATAATAATGAGCGACGACACTGAGCTGTTTTAAGTTGTAATGCAGACGGGACCTTTTTTTAGGTATCTTTTTTTGGATTTCTTTTTTTTAGCATCTGGCGCGGCACATCGGGCCCTGCGCGCACGCCGTGCATCTCCTCTGTTCGTCCTGAAACATCCACTACAGCCGGTTCAGATTCTGAAACATTGGCCTGGCTTGGAGTCTGGCTGGCTACGTGTGTGTTACCAGGAAATGAAATAATGGCATGTGTGTAAGGATGTTTTGTGTTTGTGTATGTGTAGTTTGAGTGACGGTAGGGGGAAGCCATTGGGGGGTTGTTTCTATCTGTTTCAGTTTGTTTCAGTTTGTTTCAGGTTTGTTTCAGGTTTGTTTCAGGTTTGTTTCAGGTTTGTTTCAGGTTTGTTTCAGGTTTGTTTCAGGTTTGTTTCAGACGTGTTCCAGACGTGTTCCAGCTTCATAAGCCTTACTACCGTTTAATAATATAAAGAACGCTTGAGGACTGATCTACGAAGTGGATCGGTTAACAATTAATGAATTGATGGGAAACCTTGTTAAAGACTGGTACAATTCCCAATTAGGAAGTATGCCTACTTGATACATCCGGCCTTCCGAATCGGGAAGCATTCCTCCCAATTGGTGCGATCTCCTAAAAAAATATCCCTTATGTCTTGAAATAGTTGCTTGACTTTTGTTGCTGATAGTGGCGCCACGCGCACTTGAGATCTGGAACACAACAAACGCCTCAAGGTCCTGTCGCTTGATTTGGGTGTGCGCGAGGTGCACGGGTGTACGGTAAGGAGGGGAAAAGGCGGAATAGGGGGGGAGGATAGGGGGTGATAGGAGGCGGTGTACAGATGTTTGGTGGTGTTTGGATGTGCACGTGGGCCGTGTCGGTGTACAGATGTTTTTGTTTTTTGTTTTTTATTTTTTGTTTTTTGTTTTTTGTTTTTGTTTTTTGTTGGTTGTGGTGTACTGATGTATGCCTCACGTGATCAGTCGGTCAGTGCTTATTGTTTCGCTTTTTGCTCGCCCCCCCTTCGACACCCGTGCACCTGTTGGTTCCATCGCGCGTATTTCCCCTTGCTTCCCACCCGCTTGCCAAACACCTCGTGTAAAAAACTCGCGCAGTGATGGGAAGATTGTTTGCGGCGTGCATATAGTTCGGGACCTGCACATGGCGCGGTTTTTTGCGCAGCGTCTTCCACCCCCGAAAAAAACCTGAATCAACAACTCCATTAAACCTACCCCCAACAAAATGGCATCCACCGAAGTCCCCACTTTCAAATTGGTCCTCGTCGGAGACGGAGGTACCGGAAAAACCACCTTCGTCAAGAGACACTTGACTGGAGAATTCGAAAAGAAATACATCGCCACCCTCGGTGTCGAGGTGCACCCCTTGGGCTTCCACACCAACTACGGAGAATTGAAGTTCGATGTGTGGGACACGGCCGGTCAGGAGAAGTTCGGAGGCTTGAGAGATGGTTACTACATCAACGGTCAATGTGGTATCATTATGTTCGATGTGACTTCCAGAATCACCTATAAAAACGTTCCTAACTGGCACAGAGACTTGGTGAGAGTTTGTGAAAACATTCCTATTGTCTTGTGTGGTAACAAAGTGGATGTGAAGGAGCGTAAGGTCAAGGCGCGGACCATCACTTTCCACAGAAAGAAGAACTTGCAGTACTATGATATCTCTGCCAAGTCCAACTACAACTTCGAGAAGCCTTTCCTCTGGTTGGCCAGAAAGTTGGTGGGCAACCCACAATTGGAGTTTGTGGCCTCGCCTGCCTTGGCTCCTCCTGAGGTGCAAGTGGACGCTGACTTGATGCAAAAATACCAACAGGAGATGGAGCAGGCCACCGCCTTGCCATTGCCTGATGAGGATGATGCAGACTTGTAGATATCCTAATAAAAGAAGCATTCACAGGTGGTCGCAAGTAGATCTAGATTAGTCTAATTCCAGCAAATTAACTCAATTTCTTGTAGCTACCAGAGTAATCAACATTCCACCACCATCACTACCAGCACCAATCGCCAGAAGCTACCACCACCAGCAACTACCAGCAGCAACTACCAGCAGCAAACCACCAGCAGCAAACCACCAAGATATATAGCTAGGTATTGCTGAAGTACTGAGGCAGTTAGAAGAAGTGAAAGGAAATAGATGGACCAGATGGTTGCTTTAGTCACGTGACCAGGGAAGGTTTGTACTTGATTTTGATTTTACAGGTAATTATGATTTTACAGGTAATTATGGCTTCATCAGTAATTATGGCTTCACCTAGGAATTGATTATAATTGATTTTAATTCTCCTAGAATTCACATAGACAGATACAAAGGACTCGTGCTGAATATCCACAGCTTTAAATGGCTTGGTAGTTTCATTGACTGTAGGCTTGGGTTCAACCTTTGTTTTGCCTTTGTTTTCGTTTGGTAGACTCAAGAGACAAGTTCTTCACGCTCTCGTAAACTATTCTTCCTGGGCCTTCACGACTTTTTCATCTGGACTAGTGAGAAGTTAGAGTGTAAGTTATTACTATAGAAGTGCTACTCTACTACTATTACTACTAATACTACTAATACTACTATTACTACTCTACTACTCTTTTTGAATACTACTACACTACTACACTACTACTCTTTTTGAATACTAGTACTACTCCTTTTGAATACTACTACTACTACTCTTTTTGAATACTACTACACTACTACACTACTACTCTTTTTGAATACTACTACTACTACTCCTTTTGAATACTACTACTACTAACCACTACTGAATACTATTACTACTACTATTACTGACTACTGACTACTACTCCTAACTACTACTACTATTACTGACTACTGACTACTGACTACTGACTACTGACTACTGACTAATGACTACTGAATACTGACTAATGACTTAGTGTACTTATAATAGCATTTTACTAACGATCATATCTTCACTCACTATTACATACCATTACACTGTGACTCATCACCACACTAAGCTATCACTGCTTATTACCTTTAGTAGTACAGTAAAGTGGTTTGTTAGACATTATCGCTAACTACTACTACTGCTACTTCTATTAGCACTACTAACTATATCCACTACTGGTTACTACTGGTTACTACTGGTTACTACTGCTTATTACTGCTTATTACTACAGAAAACGAGACTGAACAATATAATAGCCATAATATTGGTACAACTTTACTTTCTGTACTGTACAATAGCGTACCGTGTGCAATACATTAAATTCATATTCTTTGGTCGGGTTCTTGGTCGTGCCCAAATCCATACTACTACTGCTACACTATTACTACTATTACTACTACACTACTACTACTACTGCTACACTATTACTACTATTACTACTACACTACTACTATTACTACTACACTATTACTACTATTACTACTACACTACTACTATTACTACTACACTACTACTATTACTACTACTACACTACTACTATTACTACTACACTACTACTATTACTACTACTACACTACTACTATTACTACTGACTACTACTATTACTACTGCTATTACTGACTACTACTACTACTACTAATACTGACTACTGACTACTACTCCTAACTACTGACTACTACTACTACTACTATTACTACTACTATTACTACTATTACTACTACTACTACACTACTACTATTACTACTACTACTACACTACTACTATTACTACTGACTACTACTACTAATACTACTACTACTACTAATACTGACTACTGACTACTACTGCTATTACTGACTACTATTACTACTACTATTACTACTACTATTACTACTACTATTACTACTACTATTACTACTACTATTACTACTACTATTACTACTACTACTACTACTACTACACTACACTACTACTAACTAATGGCTACTACTAATACTGACTACTGACTACTGACTACTACCGATACTAACTATCAAATAAAGGCTGACTAGTAATACTACTCTTTCAATCATTGACTAGTCATACAGACTACTGATTGCCAGTGACTTGTGTTGAATTTACGCCTACTACTAATTTCACTCTACTGATTATACCATCATACTCTATCTTATGCTACTACTCTACATTAGTAACTATAATAACGATACTCTACAATACCTGTGTACTACACTACACTACACTACACTACTAGTGAAGATGTGAAGTCTAACAAGTATATTATATTATTATTGACTATACACTACTCTACGATACTTTACAATCCCAACTATACCACGTTACTAAATAAACCATACTCTACTACTTTCATCTACTCTATTGACTGTACTCTACTGACTGTACTCTATTGACTGTACTCTATTGACTCTACTCTACTGACTCTACTCTATTGACTGTACTCTATTGACTCTACTCTATTGACTGTACTCTACTGACTGTACTCTATTGACTCTACTCTATTGACTGTACTCTACTGGCTGTAGTCTACTGTTACTGCACTACTACATTACCTTTGGACGGTATAGAGATTATAGACTATACTTGCATAGTACTAGAGCCCATAGAACACAATACTGACTATCTATAGTAATGGACCTTTCTATACTCGCCATACACTAGAGATATGTATACTACGTAGTATAGCTTATTCTCTGTAGGCTATTCTCTATAGGCTATCTCTGTAGGGTATTCTCTGTAGGCTATTATCTGTATGGCACTGGCGAACTGGAGTAGTTGTCGTAATGGTAAGACCTTATTGCTCATTTATACTACTACTACTCTTTCTACTCATACCATTGAATACTACTACTACTACTCTACTACTACTACTCTACTACTACTACTCTACTACTACTCCTTTTGAATACTACTAATTACTACTAACCACTACTAACCACTACTAATTACTACTAATTACTACTGGTTTCTACTAACTATTGAGAATAACTAACTATTAACTACTGTCTACCAGGACCCCTTGACATATACTAATATTACCAACTACGTGAACTACGTGAACTACGTGAACTATGTGAACTATTGACTACTACTACTACTATTGAGACTGAGACTGACTGGACTGGACTGACTGACACCCACTACTATACTACAGTTACTATTACAGATTCTTGAGTTACACTATTCCAGCTAGCTAATAACTACCATTAGCTACTACTACTAACCGTTAGATCCATTTTCGGTAGTCCTCTACCTATCATAAGCTGTTGAGAGTCAATTCAGGTCCTCAATTCAGGTCCTCAATAGACATCAGTACCTCTACACTAGTTAATATTGGTGGGTCTGGTGTCGGGAGAAATCTTGGTAAGTCCTCCCTCAGTTGATATATATCTGGGATCAGCGCTATTGGTTTCTTTTCTTGGCCTGAGATGGTTCGTGGCATTGCTTTCGACGGAATACACAGTCGGTCAGACTACTGGAGCTAGTGCACTGTTCTTCACGTACATGTGTATTCAGCAGTAGTTTGAGCTTACGTCTGATCCTATTGGCCATTCCATTGTGTCACTTTTCCACCATCATTGTACAACCAAAAGGGAATGTAATAGATCCGAGGTATCAGGATGCATGTGGAGAGTTATCATACTTGGACTTAGAAACAACCAGTTGACTAGACGACTCCCTTTCAGCTGCTTGAGTATCCGGATTTTTCCAACTTTCATCTGTGTAGCCCGATTTCTCCCTCTGAGTAGCCCGATTTCTTCCTCTGTGTAGCCCGATTTCTCCCTCTGAGTAGCCCGATTCCTTCCTCTTGAGAGCCATCAAAAAAAATATAGTAAACAGAGTACATGACGTAACAACAAGAATCTAACAGCTACCGCAACAATAATATTAATAAGTTTCTTAATATTTTTACGTCTTATTTTGAAAGGTTACAGCTCTATATGGTTCCGTATTGCCTCTAGAACTCTGTATACAGAGGGGTGAAATCAGAAGCCAAAGGTGTGAAAGTCAAAAAGAAAGATATACAGAAAATTCCTAAAAGACTTATTTATTAGAATATACTAGTTCCCGCGAAGCGGCCATATACATATTTTAAATTTAGAAAAGGGAAGCAGTAAATCTAGTTATAAGGAAATAGATATAAGGATCTATATAAACTACCATAAGGTGGATTAATTATAACAATAAATATACAAATAAAAAAATGTCTTTATTTTATACTTTATAGTGGAGTGTAGTGACCAGGCATAAACAAATGGTATGGATGTCGATAACGGATTAAAGTTACACTAGGTATTAATTGTTAGTTCCTTTATATAGAAATATATATATATATATTTATGTACGCTTTAGTTAAATAACTTTCATTTGAGAGATATTAATTGGGTGAATTACATAGAACTCTTTATATATAAAGACAATATGTAGCGAAGCATATATTAGTTACATTTTTAAGATATATGAACGTTCAACGACTAGTATTGAGTAAACTAACAATAATATTACCATGAGTGCCCAATACCTATGAATTATGATAGAGCAGTTTGGTATAGAGTCGTATTTTTATAGAGCAGTTTGGTATAATAATAGAGTAGTGGTTTTAGATTCTTGTTACGTCAGGTACTCTGTTTTTTTTGTTGATGATTCCCCAGAAAGAAAAGTCTTAGCTATTTAAGTATTTGACAACGGTGTCGCCTAGACACTATTGTTCTAGCTCATCATATTTTCTGGTACCTCTGGTTTATCATATTCCCTTTTGGTTTTACAATGATGGTGGAGGTGTGACACAGTGGAATGGCCATTAGGATTAGACGAAGGATCAAATGACTGAAATAGGTAGAGGACTACCGAAGGTGGATTCAACACTACCACTCTATACTATACTATACTATACCACTCTATACCACTCTATACTATACCACTCTATACCACTCTATACTATACTATACTATACTATACTATACTATACTATACTATACTATACTATACTATACCACTCTATACTATACCACTCTATACTGTACCACTCTATACTATACCACTCTATACTATACCACTCTATACTATACTATACTATACTATACTATACTATACTATACTATACTATACTATACTATACCACTCTATACTATACTATACTATACTATACTATACTATACTATACTATACTATACTATACTAATATATATTACTTACTTATATTGCTAGAGTGAGTGCTGTTTCATACTACTCTATTGTAATATATCTTGTTTACATGTTTTGTGACGCCTAAAATGACCCTTAGGATTAGGCAGCGTAGGCTTAAAATATCTTAATAGGTAGAGCACTAACTATGGTGGATCTAACAAGTGGTATAGAAATAGAATTATCGAAAAATTACCGAAGAATTATCGAAAAATTATCGAAGGATTACCGAAGAATTACCGACGAATTATCGAAGAATCATCAAAGAATTATCAAAGAATCATCAAAGAAGTATCAAAGAATCATCAAAGAATTACCGAAGAATCATCAAAGAATTAGTGAAGAATACCATGCAATGTTACATGCCTTGGAAACATGGCGCCACTACCGCGCGCTATGCCATTCAATTAGAGCAAATTACCACTCGTTGAAATACATCCGTCATTAAACGAATACTCCAGCAAGAAATATGTCATGGTTTAAGTTCTTACCAGAATACGAAAATTGAAGTCAACAAATATCCAAGAAAGATCGCACCCGCGAAAAGACAAGGAGTCTATGAAAATCTACAATCCACATCGCCGAGACGCACGATTCCCAAAGAGGAGAGAGAGATAAATCCCATTTACAAACAACACTGCCGAATAACCTTACAATCCAAACACTTATAACTGATTATTCAGGACGAAAAATTACGTCAACTATTACTACAGAAGCAGAAAGAACATGCTCATATATTGTCGCTAAAGACACACTTATCACTTATTATTGTCGCTACAGACACAGTTACTATATCATCGCGAGAGATGCCATTATTGAAGGATTAAGGAGAGTTGAACAATAACCTCCGCTAGTGCAAAATTGAAAAAGAAATTCATCGCAAGACCACGCATATGTTAATTTGAAACCAAATTGGAAATACGATCGGGAAGGGCGGAATCAAAAGTCCCCCCAACAAAAACAAGCGTTCACAGAATGGAAGGACATTGAATCCATTATTGAAACCACTAGTTCATCAGCCTTACAGGATACGCAGAGAATATAATAATATAGTACTGGTATAAAAATAGAATAGTGGTATACTAATATAGTAGTGGTGTTAAATTCAAGATGGGTGAAATACAATCCATATAAGGATTGAGCTCACGTGCTCAGTTAATCGGGAACAGATGCTACTACGCCCTCGTTGGGTTCACCATTACTACACCCCTTTGGATACCTTTTGGCAGACTACTTAATGGCAGCCGATTCCTCTTGCTGAGGAACTATCAACGAATATAGTTTCGATTAGGCAAGAAACGTGCTTACAAGAATCTAACAAGTGGTATGAACATAGAGTAGTGGTATAAACATAGAGTAGTGGTATAATAATACAGTAGCGGTATAGTGATAGAGTAGTTGTTAGATCCATCATAGGTAGGACACCACATATAGAGGAATATGAAGCGTATTCTGTTCGAATCCTAACAATCGCCAGGCTATCATCACCACTTATCTGGTGAGGAGTTTTTTGATACCACGTTTCTCTTCTTAGTTACATAAGGCGCTCAGGTCCCTCTCTCTGAGGCATCATCAATGAATACAAGTTTAGGTGAACAAACGTTATCAAATAACATAACAGTAGTGGTATAATAGTATAGTGTGGTATAATAGTATAGTGTGGTATAATAGTATAGTGTGGTATAATAGTATAGTGTGGTATAATAGTATAG
>NKZD01002235.1:0-45955 GCA_002370635.1 Metschnikowia cerradonensis | reverse complement strand
ATCCCGCTCAGGTTTGAGCGGCATCAATTGTTAGAACAGTTCACTGATATCTAGTCTAGAGAAGAATATAAGTGACCTAAGATGAACCGGGAAACACCGTACTTGAGAGAATTATTGGAGGCCAATGTCATAACAATTCCAACTTACCAGAGAGTCTATGGAAACTCTCAACATATATAACTAAGAAGAGAAATGTGGTATCGAAAAACTCTCCACCAGAACAATGGTGATGATTGTTCTGGGATATTCGAAAGAGAGACCCATCATCAGGCTCGGAAGTCGTAGGCTTCAAAATGCCTTTATGTGTAGTTACCTACCTATAATGAATGTAATAGAATCACTAGTGTGTTGGAAAATAACACCGACTAAGAGCGCGCATGGTGCTCTAGGTTTGCAGAGCATTGTACGGATATTTCCCAGCCGAGGACCAACGGAGCAACGAGGACCAACGGAGAATCCGAGGATCAACCAAGAATCAATGAAGGCCAACTCCCACATATATAAGGAGGCCTTCTCCACATCTTCTATTAGTTAACTAATTGAATATGTCTACTGAGGGAGACATACCAAGATGCCTCCCAAATCCAGACCCACCAGNTTAACTAATTGAATATGTCTACTGAGGGAGACATACCAAGATGCCTCCCAAATCCAGACCCACCAGAACTCCTCGTACTGACAATGAGACTCAGCCTCTACCTGAAGTAAACACTTCACTTAAAGTGTTTACATATCTTGATGAGGCAATGAGGTCCATATCCTACAGTAAGAGGGGCTCTCTGTACCTCAAACCATGGTTACTCTACGGGCCACCTGATTCCCCAACATTTTTATCTGAGCTGGAATTATCACTTCTACAAAGTGTGGTACTGCATATAAACACAATAATATAAGCTTGCAAGGTCATCAATAACATATTCATAGCTCAGCATAGACATAGACATAGACATAGACATAGACATAGACATAGACATAGACATAGACATAGACATAGACATAGACATAGACATAGACATAGACATAGACATAGACATAGACATAGACATAGACATAGACATAGACATAGACATAGACATAGACATAGACATAGACATAGACATAGACATAGACATAGACATAGACATAGACATAGACATAGACATAGACATAGACATAGACATAGACATAGACATAGACATAGACATAGACATAGACATAGACATAGACATAGACATAGACATAGACATAGACATAGACATAGACATAGACATAGACATAGACATAGACATAGACATAGACATAGACATAGACATAGACATAGACATAGACATAGACATAGACATAGACATAGACATAGACATAGACATAGACATAGACATAGACATAGACATAGACATAGACATAGACATAGACATAGACATAGACATAGACATAGACATAGACATAGACATAGACATAGACATAGACATAGACATAGACATAGACATAGACATAGACATAGACATAGACATAGACATAGACATAGACATAGACATAGACATAGACATAGACATAGACATAGACATAGACATAGACATAGACATAGACATAGACATAGACATAGACATAGACATAGACATAGACATAGACATAGACATAGACATAGACATAGACATAGACATAGACATAGACATAGACATAGACATAGACATAGACATAGACATAGACATAGACAGAGACATAGACATAGACATAGACATAGACATAGATATACTTGTAGATTGTTAGATTCACCATAGGTAGTACCCTACCCATTGAGGTATTTTGAGCCTACACTGTCTAATCCTAACAATGGCCACTTTAAGACGCTGCGTCTCAACATTGTACGATGTTGCGACGGCATTCATCGCTATTGTTCTCGTGCTAAGTCGCACGCCCTCTCGTCTAAAAGTATTTAAGTATCTCTTTCATTCCTAGGGAGGAATCATCGGCGAATGAACATAGTACTTGAGTACCTGACGTAAACGGGAGTATAACATAAATATACTTATAGGCATAGATATACTTATAGGCATAATTATAGGTATAGGCAGTTATTGAAGCCATACTTATACACAGGCATATTTATAGTCATATACATCCATCATCATAGATAGTCCTATCCATAGTCATATACATCCATAGACAGCCATAGTTATAGTCAAGGTTAGTGTAAGGTGAGTGTAAGGTGAGTGTAAGGTGAGTGTAAGGTGAGTGTAAGGTGAGTGTGGATAGGAGGACCTGACAGCCTGTATACCGGGTTGGACAGATTGAAGAAGCAGTACTTCATCCAAACAAGCATTACTGCGTTGAAGAGGGCAAAACGGATGAGTATTTGGCGGTGAGTCAGAACCGGACCCAGAACCGGACTCAGAAAAAAGAGTTCCCCCCCCCCATCAATTTGTTAAGTGATGGAAATATCACCAGTGAAGAGTTTGAGCGGTGCATTTCAGAAGCTGGGTCCTTGTTTCTCTCCACCTTCTTGTCTGTTTTTTTGCCCAGGACCGACCGTTTTCCTCTCACTACATGAAGGATATAGGAGGCTACTTTCCTTTATACCGCAACTGAGGTCCATCTTTGGTACCAGGAATGTTTACACTGTAGGTTATATAAGGAATGAATTACCATTAACTTGGCTATCTAGTGCTTGATGATAGTGTTCATGAGAACCTTACGACTTCTTGAAGCCCTGAATGTACCGTTCTTGAGCTGCGAGGATTTATACGCAATGTGGTATTTGCATTATTTTGCTTTTGGGGGAGAAATATATAGTCTACTACTCTACTACTCTACTACTACTTCAACTGACTACTACTTCAACTGACTACTACTCCAACTGACTACTACTACTATTAAATATAACTCCTAGGAGACTTTGACCCTGTAATCGTTCAGTATGACTATTTACCAATACCATTGGGGCGTACCGCTATAAAGACAACGAGAAGGCCGAGCAGTTACATAGCTTGATGAGCAGTGGGTTCTCCAATAAGGATATGAACGAAATGGTGTCCAAGAAACAGGATATAAAATCGTCGAGGTATTTGAAGGAGGTCGAGCTGAAACAAAAGAGAGCAGCCCACATGACTATATGATACCTATTACAGAAAGGGAATTATGATAAGAAAGATGTCAGATGTCAAAGTGTCAATCGACCGCTACTACTACTCTACTACTCTACTACTCTACTAACACTAAGTACTAAGTAGTACTGACTACCACTGACTACTTGTCATTTTAAATGTAGTATACTCTCATGCTGATTCCAATTTTGACCGTAATTCTAATATACTAGTACCAATTCACTCAAGGAAGAACTCTTTGGATGAGATTTCTTATGGCTGAACTTTGGAGATATCCTGGCCTTTAGGTTCAGGCGTAGGGTGTCAGTTCCAAGCCCCATCATAATAGATATAGATGTAAGAAATGTAACAGAAATGTAATAAAAATAGGTTATTTGAACTCTTTATATAGGAGAAAACTTCCAGAGAAATTACTCCATCATTCAGTACACTAGTAGAGAGGGGAACTAAATTTTTGGAGTGTATATAACTACTTTTTAGACGGTTATTGTTGAACTTGCGGGACATCTGTACCTCATGATCACGTGCCGTCAGGCACGTGAGTAAAGTTCAGGTTCACGTGTCTTACGGGAACGTGAATAGAGGAGCATGCAAGTGTTAGACTTAACACTTGATGCATGTGCAGATGAGCATATTTCTAACACAAGCAGGAAATGGTTGCTAGGAGGAAATTACCGCTAGGAGGATTATTTAAGACAACCTGCATATTGGCTGATATGCAGGCCAATATGGCTTGTCCTATAAGGAGGGGGAATCCGCATCATTACGACAGGGCGGATAAGTAGATCTGTCACGGCGACCCCAAGTTGAGCTTATAGAAATCTAACAAACGTTATCACCCTTCCACAATTGCAGGCGCAAAGCAGTAAGCGCTAACAGTACTTTCAAAGTTTCCTGCAATAATAGCAAGAGAGTGCGAAATGCGAAATGATCGGTTAATTATATATACTTCACACCTCATTTAATTTCCTGAAGAAAAGAAACCGGCTTGCAAAAATCATGTTGAGGTTTTTTTCTAACCATATCCTAATATAAGGTCAACAAAGAACTCTGAGTTCATTTTCGAGCTTCACGTGACGGTTTTAGAAGCATTGCTCTGTGTGGTGTCTGGAACTCAAGCTTACTCGGTATCTAAGTTCAACTGAGCATTTCATCTAGGCCTCAAGTTCGTCACACAATGCTGGTGCTAGTTCCAGGAAACGATGAACAATATATAAAGATGTCAGCACTGCCGTCAGATTTGAAGGTGTCAGATTTGAAGATGTCAGACTTGAAGGCGTCAGAAAGATGTCAGACTTGAAGGCGTCAGAAAGATGTCAGACTTGAAACCTTTCTCCACCACTTCATTTTCCAGCACAGCCATATTATTTTGCTTCCTCTGATGCAGTATCTTTTTTAGGAAAAGGCTTCTCCACTGCATTTTTAGCTTCTGTCCCGTTGTGTAAAACGTTGATGTCCACTGGAAAACAATAGGGAAAGAGACTGTCCGTGGTGATATTTTGAACATTGTCAGGATCACCGCTGTTAGACCCACCATGGGTAGTACACTACTCATGTAGATGTTGAAGGCCTGCACTAGTCGATCAGATGTTGAGCGACCTTCGGCCTTCAATACGACCCTCCATTACTATATGCAGGACTACTCTATATAAGGTGCGATGTTTCCTCAAAGAGGAACCATCGGCGAATAAACATACAAAACACACAAAACAGAGTACTGGACGTAACCAGAATCTAACAGTACTATTTTGTTTATTTAATAATATTAAGTTTCTTTAATACTGGTACACCATTTTTATCTTTAAACTTTATTGGAGAAATTTATCATTAACTGAAAGAGAGCTTCGGCTCCAGTGAAATACCACTACGTCCATCGTCTTTTGACTAATGAAAGAATTCTTTTGACTAAGGTGTTTTTTAAAAGCATTCAAACCAGCGCGCCAAAATGTTTCGCCTTATCTGCGTTGTCTTTGATTACCCTGATTCCTAATGTGGACACCTTATAGGCATCGTCGTCTTTGATGCCTATGTGAACCAAATTGAGAGTCCCCTCATCTTTGTTTGTTGTGTATACGCTCCAATCCTCGAGGAACAACACTGATTCACTCTGGGCATTTATGTCCTTGGTACTGATGACGCTGACTGTGAGTGATGGTGCCCAGAGGGCACTTGAGTGTGATCCCCCTTCCTATGGTGATTCTTCCTTCTCCGTGACAAGGATGATGGCTCCCGCCACCATCTACTATTTCTGTCCTCATGTTTGGTAACTCCTGAAATTCGTCAATGAGACCGTTATTATCCGTCACGAAAATCTCGGTCCCACTGTCTATGATGAATTCTTTCAAGTGTTCATTGTTGACCAAGAAGACAGAATGGTTCAAACCAGCACTGCAAAACGATTCAAACCAGCACGGCAAAACGATTCAAACCAATAATTCAAAAAAGAAGTTTCGTCGTACACCCCTAACAAGTTGTTGTATACAGGATAACAATGAAACCAGTTCAGTTCAGTTCTGTCCGTTTTTCATCCTTGATTGATACTGCAAGACTTCTTTCCCAAATTTAGTGCCATACGAGGCAAACGTCGTCCAGATTTAAGATTTCAGAATATTGACTTCTAATAAAAGTTGGTATGAAACATTACGCCATTTGGTTTGAACCATTCTATCTTCTTTTGACTACTGCTGCACTGCAGAAAGAACCATGATGAGAATCTTGGAGGGAGGATGCTTCGTTCCGCTTAGAGTGAAGACTCACTGGGGACGAAACCAACCTGGAACTCTACTTCAAGGGAATCATTGTGAGTCCCGATGTCCCGATGGAACAGAGTCGGTGGAGACTACGTTGACGTCCATCTCGTCAGCAACGAAGACGCGGAAAGAGCCGGAGAAGAAATGACACACAAGTTGACAGAATTCGGAGGCAGATGCATCTTGAACTCCATTAACTTTGGGAAGATTAACTTTGAGAAGATTAACTTTGAGAAGATCAAGGAGGCCCCCAATGGCTCGGAGCAATCCTCCATCAGCACGTTTGCGATGTAAAAATGCTTGGAATTTCGCCCGGAAAAACCTTACAATCCAGCATCACCGCTGAAAACCATCATACTGCTGAAAACCATCATATCACCACTTGCATATGAAAAAATATACTCCAAGTACATTTTTTTAATATTCGGAAACTGTGTCTAATGGGGAGTTTGGAAGGAACGACAAATTAAAAGGGGGGGGTGGTCATGGAGAACAGAAATTTCCTCTCCAGTAGACTAAAAGGGTAAAAGTCCCCTTTCATTTTGATTTTCAGTATGATTACAAACCATGAAAGTGTGGCCTATTGATCCTTTATGTTTACCTCCGAATTTGAGGCTAGAAATGCCAGAAAAGTTACCACAGGATCAACTGGCTTGTGACAATCAAGTTTTCATAGCGAAATTGCTTTTTTATTCTTCGATGTCGGTTTTTCCTATCATATCTAAGCAGAATTCTGATGTAAGGCCGGACCTTTATGGGGGATATGACCTGATGAGCTGATGGAACTGGTGAATATCTGAAAGTAGTGTGAGACTCACTAATACTAAATAAGATAGACTAACAAATAGATTCATCAAAAGAATAATACAGAAAAATATCTCTCTCTGTCTACAGAAGTCGGGCCTGAATACGTCTACTAATCGAGGCAAATCTGGTGGTAAGCCTAAAAGGTACTCTCAACCTTCAAAGGCTGCCGCCACTACTACGCCTAAGAACAATTCCGAAGGACAGGCACTGGTCAATACAATCACTTTAGAGACTTCTTCCGAGAACTCCGCTTCTCAGTCTATAACTCCAATGAACGGTGACAGTGACTATTACGCCTGTAAGTTCCTTATGGACTCCGGAAGTTCTTTTCACTTAGTGAACGATGGCTCACTCTTATCGAATTAACATCAACTGCCTGAGGTATATCAAGATGCCTCCAAGAACCAGACCCACCAAAAGATCTCGTATTGATGATACTTCATTGAGTACTGACAACTTTTCTTCTTCTTCTTCTTCTCTTTCTCCTGAAGTAAACACTTCAGGAGAAGTGTTTACTTATCTTGATGAGACAATGAGATCAGTATCTTATAGTGTTAGTCAACCACTGGACGTTATGCCATGGTTACTCACTGGTTACTCACTGGTTACTCACTGGTTACTCACTGGTTACTCACTGGTCCTCCTGGTGCCGCAATTGTCGTTGCGGATCTGGCGTTAACACGTCTACTTGTATCAGGACCCCATAGTAAAGACCACGTAAACCCCTACAATTCCTAGAATTCAGTACTTTTTTTTTCGATTTTCCAGTCAAACCTACTACTAATGACTCTAAACCTATGGAGAAGTAGGAAAAAAAACTTCCCATATTGTCGTTTTTGGTCTTTTTTTTCCCGGGAAAAGAAAAGAATTTCCTCACAATGGTCCTGCATATACCCAAACATACACAATGCCATACAAAATCAACAAATAAATAAAATTCTCGAGTTTAAATTTTTCAATGCACATCCATATGCTAAATTAAGGTGTATTCAACATTATAATTGTATAAAAATGAGGTTTTTCTCGAGTATTCGGGGACATTGATAGGGGGTACTCGGTGAGGTACTTCACTTTTCAGGGATGGGTGTTTCAGATGTTCATACATACACTTCTGCATGGCTATGAATGTGCCAAGCTTTTTATAGACAGGCCTTGCATCAATTGATCCATCGCCTGACTGTACATAGTGCCATCTCTAGCCGTAGTCGTAGTCGTAGCCGTAGCCTTACACTATGAGACACTCTGGAAACTCCCCATGGCATGTCTAGCCGACCTTTCATACTGTATACAGTATAGAATTAGAATAGAGTCAATATTAAACACTATGTACGGTGAGTGTAGTTGTTTCAGGTAAGTTTCAAGTGAGTTTCTGTGGGTAGAAGAAGCATTGTATTATTTCCTATTCCGGAAGTTCCTGTATATTAACCATATGTTCAAGGGCGGTGCCTTAATGGATCTACAAATCTGCAAATATGCCAATCTGAAACTCTGAAGGCCCAGTCAGGTGGGCATCTAATTCTGCCGCTCTATAGATACAAGAATCACCTTTTTACTACATGATTTCGTCAAACCAAGGGCATAGAGTGATGTGCATGACTGTATGCAGGATACAAAATTTTTATTTCTATTTTCCAGTTACCCCCCATTCTTTAATTGATATTTATATTCTGATCATGTTGATTAATCAATACTGGATTACTATTACCGAGCACTTTCTTTATTGGATTTAGTAATTCTGTTGGTGTTTGGATGTGTTTGGGTGTGATGTGTGGATGTGGTGTGTGGATGTTTGGGTGGACTTTGTATGCAGACGCATGCGGAGTATCTGCAGGATGGCTGTGCAACCGCGATTTGCAATCGTCAAACAGACAATACTAAGGCGAAACAGACATGACAATGTAATACAAACAGGGCCAAGCAAATGTGAAACACGGGAACACCCAACAAAAAAAAACAGGTTAAAACAAATGTGAAACAGAATTTTAGGGGGTATACAAGGCCTTATGTGAACTTTATTAGAAAACACATTCAATTGTCGAAATCTATGTAGCAAATCTAAAGCAACAAAGCAGCAGCACCAACAAGACCAGCAACACCGACAGCGTTCAAGGAGTTACCGGCGTTAGCAACGTCAGAAACACTTGGGGCAGCGGAAGAAGCACCGGCAGAGCTTCTAACTGGAGCAGCAGAAGATTGACGAGCAGCAGTACCTGGAGCAGCAGGAGATGGTTGAGCCTGGGAGCCAGCAGGGGTGGTCTTGGCGGCAGGAGCAGGAGCAGGAGCAGAGCCGGATTGCACAATGGTGGTTGGCACAATACACTTACCGGTGACAGTAAGGGTGGTGGCCTCAGTGACAGTGATGGTACTAGGAGCACACTTGTCCTCAGTACAGGTGGTAACAGTCACCACAGTCGAAGCAGGACAGTAGGTGGTGTAGTCAGTCACGGTGATGTCAGTAACCACAGTAGAAGCGGCAGGGACAGTTCCGTTGTGAACACCAGTAGGAACAGGAGCAGCAGGGCGCTCAGAAGCAGGAACCTTGGAAGCAGGAACGATACACTTACCAGTAACAGTAAGGGTGGTGGCCTCGGTCACAGTGATGGCAGTAGGAGCACACTTGTCCTCAGTACAGGTGGTAACAGTCACCACAGTCGAAGCAGGACAGTAGGTGGTGTAGTCAGTGACAGTGATGTCAGCCACGGGAGAGGAGGCGTTCCAGGCTTGAGGAACGGCAGCAACACAGGCAGCGGAAGCAAGAACAGAAGCGATAGTAGAGGATCTCATTATGATTTATTATTAGGATGAAGAAAAAAAAGAAGAACCCAAGTGGACGGCGGGTCGCCTCCTTTTATATCTCTCTCAGCTCAGCTTCAGCCTGTTTCTATTTTCAGATGCCAGGAACCGCCTTGGCATTACGACACATTCCGCGCAGCAGCTCCGCGCAGCAGTTCCGCGCGACGCAGCCCAAACACTGAGAGTCCCAGACTTCTTACAATACTATGCACTACCATACAATACACCATACAATACACACATCATACAATACAGCTATTCATCCCCAAACACAATTTAGTGTATATGATGTGGGTATGATTATGTAAGACTAATATGTAAGGTTAGGAGTATGCACGCACATTTCTATGACTAGGTTTATTATATTTTATTTTATTGTAGTGGTGGTAGTGGTGGTGGTTAGGAGCTACTGCCAGGTCACGTGATCGAGCACCGAGCACCGAGCAGCACCGAGCAGCAGCAGCCAAAAAAAAAGAAAGATTTAGGAGTCCCGGTGCGATGCAACAGGTCGCCGCGCCTAATTATAGCATTGTCGAGAATTAGCCAAATATAGTTATGATGGACGGACTGCATGCGCCTCGAACTAACCCAGCCTAATCTAGTCTAGCCCTAGAGCAAAAGTATTAGGAGACAATTTCCAAGCTTACAAACTGGGGGGTTTCTATTTATATTTAATTTAGTTTGCTTGTGTTTCCTTGTGTCTGTCTCCTGTCTGTCTCCTGTCTGTCTCCTGTCTGTCTGATTGTCCAATGCTTCTGTCCGTCTGTCCAATGCTTCTCTCCGTCTATCCAATGCTTCTTTCCGTCTGTTCAATGCTTCTTTCCGTCTGTCTGTTATTGTCTTTCTTTTGTCCAAGCCTGTTCTGTATGTCCTTCCTGCCTTCCTGCCTGCCTGTCCGTCTGTCCGTCTGTCTAGTGCGCTTACAGTGTCTGCGGTATGCGGTCGCATAACTAGCACCAACGAAGGCTATTGTTGGAGTGCGGGCGAGCGCATTTTTCGTTGCTTTCTTTTCCTCGGAGGCGCATGCGCCGCCCCCCACGGCCTCCCAGGGCCTCGCCCCCGGTGCACGCGCGCGCTTCCCGGATCTCGACCCGTGCCTTGAATCTCACTAGTGCCTCGAGTCTCACTCGTCCCGTCCCTCGAATTTCCTTCTAGATGCACTCAGCCTTTGCGCTTATATGCACTCCCGCCCTGCCAAGCCCTCATGCTCTCTATAAGCCCACATTACAATCTGCATTACAATCTACACCCATCTTCAATCTACAATGCCACAATGGGTACACGGGGTATTGGTATGTCGGTATGTCGGTGTATCGGATTTCGGTGCAGGACTACACGGCCATGATAGGGGTGCAGCAAGACATTTGTACATCAGTACACGAGCCGTCCACCGTACAGAGTAACCAGAATAACCACAGTAGACCAGTACACCAGTAAACAGTAACCAGAATAACCATAGAGTAAACATAAAAGAATCAGTACACCAGTACTGGAATAACCACACAGGTAAGTAACTAAAAATAGTAGGTCAAATGGATTATTGACGACTGGAGATACAAGTCCAACAGATCCTGATTGCTGTGGCTATTCCTAGTTTTAACTAATCATGCTCATAATCAAGCTCATTGGCTCATAATCAAGCTCATTGGCTCATCTTCATTGATAAGCTCATAATCAAACTCATTGACTCATATTCATTGATAAGTCATTGACTGTTGGTTTCTCATACTAATGTCTTTATGGAATCGTACTTCTTCAATCCCTATTCTTATCCCTCAGTAATGATGTAACGAGTCTTTGTGTTTTTGGATTCATGATGTTTTTGGATTCATGATGTTTTTGGATTCATGATGTTTTTGGATTCATGATGTTTTTGGATTCATGATGTTTATGGTCTAGGTTTATGGCCCAGTACACCAAGATTACTGATGAATACCCTGTTTTTCAAAACTATTCAAACCAACGCGACCAAATGATTCAAACCACACTAGCAAAGTTAAACAAACCAATAATTCAAAAAGTTTCATACTCCTTGGCACAGTCTTTCAAACCAAATACAAGTTATTGTATACAGGATAACAAGGAAACCAGTTCAGTTCCATCCGTTTTTCACCCCTTGTTGGTACTGCAAGACTCCCAAATGTAGTACATATGAAGCAATCCTCCAGTTTTAAGATTTCAGATTTCAGATTTCAGATTTCAGATTTCAGATTTCAGATTTCAGATTTCAGATTTCAGAATATTGAATTCTAATAAAAGTTGGTGTTAAACATAACACCATTTGGTTTGAAAGACTGTGCGAAGGGGTACGAAACATTTTGTCTTCTTGGTTCGAAACATTTTGTCGCGCGGGTTTGAATAGTTTTGAAAAACACTGTAGTGGTCAACTATGATTTGCGTATACGGTAGAGCCCTATATATATGTACTGCATGAGTCCCACAAGCCTCCACTGTGCATATACAGAATAGTCCAGAAACAGAGCAGTCCATATACAGGGCAGTCCATAAACAGAGCAGTCCATATACAGAGCAGTCCATAAACAGAGCAGTGGCAACTAAACCTCTTAGAATACTTTGTAGTGGATCATACTTGAAATTAGTACTTCAAACAATACAGTGATTTTCAAAATTATTCCCGGCCAATTCTGACCAAGCTATTGCATACCTTATCAGGATTAGTGCTCATAATTATTCATCATATTGGTATGTCGGAAAAACTAAACAATAAAGCATGGTATTATGTCTAATTTACTCTATGGTGACTATTGAAAAGCCAAGCACCCAGCAGCAATCGGTTGACTAGTCGACGCCGTCGTCAAATACTTAAATAGCTCAGATTTCTCCTTCTGAGGAATCATCAACAAAAAAAAACATACTAAGCAGAGTACCTGGCTTAATAACACCATTACGACAAAACTATTCAAACCAAGAAGACAGAATGTGTTATGTTCTTTAATACATCTATGCCTAACTTCTTATATTCGTTGATAGTTCCTCAAAAGAGGAATCGGAGTGGCTTATATACCTTTGAGAGAAACGTGGAACCGAAAAACAAAATTCTCCACCAGAAAAATGGTAAGGATTGTTCTGGAATATTCGAAAGGAGCCATCGGAGCACTTCGTGCATAGATGACCAAACGCCGTATCACCATTGTAACAATCGGACTAAGAGGCTTCATAATACCTTCATAGGCAGGACCCTGCCTGTGGTGGATCTAACAGAATGATTCACACCAAATGGCGTAATGTTTCACACCAACTTTCATTAAAATTCAATATTCTGAAATCTTAAATCTGGAAGGATTGCCTCTTATGTATATACTACATTTGGGACAAAAGTCTTGCAGTATTAATCAAGGGTAAAAAACGGACGGAACTGAAAACTGGTTTCCTTGTTATCCTGTATACAACAACTTGTTCATTTGGTTTGAAAGACTGTGTGAATGGGTACGAAACATTTTGTTGTACTGCTTTGGGGACTTTTGAAAAACACTGTATATCGTGTACAAACAAGAAAAAAATGCTTAGCATTGTTTGAGGAGAAGATTGTAGTGAAATTTAGGGGTGTAATGAAATTTAGGGGTGTAGTGAAATTTAGGGGTGTAGTGAAATTTAGGGGTGTAGTGAAATTTAGGGGTTGAGTAAAATTGTCAACAAGTACCTAGCATGTACGGAGTCAGAGTACTTATTGACCGCTCCTGCTGAGGCCAAACGCACCCGAACACCTAGAGTGCCATTCATAAGGTGTGGACCAACTTCACCACACCCGGAACCGGCATCCAGATCTTACTTGCGACCAACATCCGCTTGGTTTTCGTATCTCTCGATTGGACCGAGAAGTCGGCGTAGATTAGCCGGTGCAAGGCTGCTGAAGAGTTTTCACCCACTAGGAACCTGCACACGGCGCATGCCTGGTCTGCATACAACGCATCCACGAAGTACTTGGAAATGTTAAAGGAGCGTCAGGTGCCGAAGATTTATCATCTTGCGCTTCTTTTTTGAGCGTTTGTTCACGATATCTTTTATGAAACAACCCCTGTCTGAAACCCTTCACCAGCCTCGCACCGGCTAATCCACTTTGGTCTTGTAAGGTACAACTTCCATATCCCTGTATATCAATACATATACTAAAACATAGGTTGAAAAAATTTTAGGGGTTTAGTAAAATGTAGTAAAATTCAAGGGTGTAGTGATTCGAAAAACCTTGTCCAAGTCAATTGCCCTGTAATAAGTTTTCTATGGAACTCTATTGCTTCCTGTATATAAGTAGTGTAGTACTGGGTGTTAGATACTTGTTGTTATATCAGGCACTCTGTTTAGTATGTTTTTTTTGGTTGATGATTCCTTATGAAGGAGGAAACTGAGTTATTTAAGTATTTAACAACGGCATGGCCTAGTCAACCGGTTGTTGCTAGGTGCTTGGGGGAAAACTCTCCACAGTCCATCCTGGTACCTCGTACAATGGTAGTAGAGAAGTGGAATAGTGGAATGGCCATTGTTGGGATTAGACAGCGTAGGCTTAAAATATTGAAATAGGTAGAAGCACTACCTGAGATGTACAATTATGAGTACTGATCCTGATATGGTACGCCATAGCTCGGTCGGAATTGTCCAACCACAAGACCTCCAAAGGTATACCAAGCAATTATTCTCGATTCAAAAATATGAGCTATGAATTCCGGAATTCCAGGATTTTAGCAAACTTATTTTTACAAGACAAAAAGCGGAAAAAAAAAGGTCGTTTGCGTTGGGCTTTTTTCTGCTGTTCACTTGTTTTCATCTGATCTGTTGCGTTCAAGATATTTCCTGGTACCCACAACCGATGGTGTCTTCCTGACCAGGTTGGACATATGCTTTTTGCAAAAAGATTGATATTTAAACTTTTCTTCTGCTATAAGGTAAGCAGAGATTCTCAGTTGATTCCATCTGAATATAACTGACGGCATGTTCTTCAAACCTTGAAGCACTCTCTTTGCAGTAAGCCCCAAGGCGTTGTCTCATTTGAAAGAGCAATCTTTCGCAAGCTGCGATTAACGATTCTTTGTTAGCAGGCTCTTTTCTTAATGATGCCCTTTAGCATCGTAGCACTTCGTCATGAGGCATCATCATGAGGCATCATCATGAGGCACGCAAAGTAAAACAAGTTCACTCATACACCTGAAATGCCGATTTCTAAAAAAAACACTGACTCCGTTTCGTCTAGAGGCGTTCAGCGATGTAAACATTTGTATTCCCTTCCGAGTACCGTGTTTGGGCATTCATCATTTACCCAAACGTATCAAGCTGCTCTGATCTTCTCCAAAGCTTTCAGGTCCGCTTTGAAGATTGAAGTTTTCTCATTATGGTCAAGATGGTAGGGAAACTCCAATTTCGAGATAAGCGATTCAGGGCTCATAACCCGTTGAGCTTTGCCATGTACTAACGCATAAACTGGAGCGGTTATTCTTATCTGTATCTAAACTATACTAAGAACTCTCATAAAAATACAGCATCGTCCTCTTCCTCTGTATCACTACCGCCCGCTTCCTTTTTCGCGGGACGTCGTCCACTCTCAGTCTATTCCTGCATATCACTGTTTCATCTGTCCTGTTTACATGCAGTCACTTGGAACATGCAGTACAGCAGAGATGTACTGATTCTTCACCTTCAACAATAACAATAACAATAGCGATGAGGATAAGACACAGCGACCGAATACAATACGATACGATAATAAGACCGCGCGTTAAAATTCCAATTGTTTGCATTAGACAATCAATCAATAGAGGAATGAATACATAGGTCAACCAGCCTCAATTAAATACAACACTTGACATTCCGTAGTCGCATTCAAACAAGTCTCTGTTATCCTAAGCCTTATCCGCATTGCCTTTTTTAATCATTTGGGTAGATGTTCTGTAGGGTCAGCAGGAGAAAAGAAGTAATAATCAACTGGATAATACTTCAAACCATCTGTATTCTGAGCACCTTTCTTGGTTGTTTTCAGGAAACTGTTAGGGTAAGGACATGAATTCATATTTAAAACTTTGACTCATCATCCAACTCCGCTTGAAACGTCAATATTTTTTTTTAGTCAACAACGGCAAAAAAAAGTTGTGGAATCTCTCTACGACTTCCGAGTCCAAAGTAGTAGTAATTGCATTGTTTGGGGTGAAATATGGCACAGGGGAGAGTCTATCATCTCTTCAACAGTTACAGAAACAACATCTTGAGTGCACACGGCTTTTAGACTCCAAGAATCGTCCCCCCCTTTTGTGTAGAAGGTTCGAATAGATTGAACTGACTGTAGCAACAGTTGAGATAGAAGCAATATAAAGATAGAAGCAATATAAAGATAGAAGCAATATAAAGATAGAAGCAATATAAAGATACAATATAAAGATAGAAGCAATATAAAGATAGAAGCAATATAAAGATAGAAGCAATATAAAGATACAATATAAAGATACAATATAAAGATAGAAGCAATATAAAGATACAATATAAAGATAGAAACAATATAAGGATGTAAAGGGAATGGCAGTCTTAGAATAGAAATATTAGGACATGAGAAACACCCGTTAACTATCTCTTTGCACAATTGGAGCCAAGAGCATTGGGAAGTACGTGTAAGAAATTGATTTGCCCTTTCCCGATGGCTTAATTCGTATGTCGTCCTAGAGCCATGATATTATTTATTTACTATTTATTTACCCAGCTCATCAAGACCCTGTCTTTCAGGAACCCTTCTCCCCTCATGAAGACCATAAAATCCATACGAAAATATCTTTGACTTCATTACTTTAAAAATATAATTTAAATGACTGCGATGGATCACTTTTTCGAGAACGTATATAACCTCATGACTCTGAGCACACTAAGAGTTACCTTAACATATGGTTATCCATGCTGAAGTTCTTGACAAAGTATTAAGTGTCATTAAGGCTCTTTCTGAGTCTAATTCAAGTTGCTTCTTGATTACTAGATGAAATATCTTAGACACAGGCAATGGTCGTTACTCATCCTATCAAAAGACTCAGTGCATAGACCTACTACCGGTGCATAGACCTACTACCGGTGCATAGACCTACTACCAGTGCATACACCTACTACAACCACAGAAAACAACAAGTAAGTTTTTAACATTACCAGCCGATCTGTTGTAGAAGCACAGATCTGATTCAGGTGTAACTGAGAGTCTGCGTTGAGTGCACAGAGAACATGACACGAATTGGAGTGAAGTAGGGTTTCTCTAAGTCATTTCATGGGGGGGGCAATTTCTTGAGATGAGTTCGACTGAAACCTATTAGCTATTAGCTCTATAAGTGGGATAAGACCGATATCGGTTAGTGCTGGTCACGTGACGAAGTTCTTACAGTATCTGGGCTCGTGTAATCAACACATTTTTTGAGATCCAAAGCTTTTAAGAAAAACCAAAAAAACTATTTATTTATGGAATACACGTAGGCTTATCCACCTTTCTAGTTGTATGAGGGTAGCTTAGAACCCCACACACAATATATTGGTGTAGTATTAATTTTTTAAGATATGTGATGTGCATATTTCAGATTTTCTAGGTAATTGTTTCCTTTTTTTTTCTTTTTGTAAAACTTAGGTGCTCATCAACAATCCATTGCTTTTAAGGGTAAACTGAAACTGCCAGGGTCTCTGAGCTCACGTCTGACTTCAGAGGCTTAGGCTGATCATTTCCAAAGAGACGTCTTAAGTATGACATGGCGGATTCAATTTCGTCCTTTGTAGCTCTAGTAATTGCACCCCAACTAAAGTCTATCTCTCTCTTTTCTTTCTTGTCAGGCACAGAAGTGCATGGATAAGAAATCAAGTCGTCCAACGATAAGTTGGCAAGCTCAGCAAATTTGGCAACATTAGCAATCAAATTGTTGGTCAAGTTGGCAATGAGGTGGAGCGCTTCCATTTTAGTAACTTCATCTGACTCAAAGTCTATGTTCATGGGGGGAATGGAATCGTTGGGCTCATTGGAGGCATCTAATGGCGCAGCAAAAATAGTGGGAATAAGGGCAAGAGAAAAAAGGGCAAGTTTCATTATGGTGAATCAAAGTAATAGATTCCAACTTGTGGGTTTGGCAGCTTTATATTACTTTCGTATCATATTAGCTGACAGACCATTGTTATGCATTGTCGGCTTAATTATTTTTTTTTTTCACTGGGATGAATTCCACTTCGAAATGAACACACTGAAATTAATTTTCAACGGTTTCCATACATGACGTTTTTTTATTTAATCAGCTATTGGGTAACTAGTTGACATGTTGACGTACATTTCTAGTTGACTTACATTTCCAGTTGACTTACATTTCTAGTTGACGTACATTTCTAGTTGACGTACATTTCTAGTTGACGTACATTTCCAGTTGACTTACATTTCCAGTTGACTTACATTTCTAGTTGACTTACATTTCTAGTTGACTTACATTTCTAGTTGACGTACATTTCTTGTTGATTTGTGGGTTCAAGCTACCGAAAGTGTTGATATAAATGACATCTGTACACCTGGTGAGACACGTGGTCACGTGGCAACAATGCACCAACTGAAACTCCGTTTCACTTGACGGCGAAGCGCAGAATTCCTGACTAAAATCGTGACACATTTCCAACCCCACTTTAATTGAAGTGCACTTTCTTTGCTCTAATAAGGATTTTTTCAACCGTCTCATTAGAGGACCAAACAATCAACTCAAACAGGAAGTACATGATTTAATATTAAATTAAAACAAAAATAAATAATAAATCTGGTCCCATTTCCCCGTATCTCTACCCCTAAAATCAATGAATATTCTCAAGTGGGGTAATCAGTGAATGCACTGTGTAGCATAGATTGGTATAATTGTTCGCACATTTCTCTTAACAAGCTTAGTCTCAAATCAAAGAGTGGGGATCCATCATTGTATACATAATTCTGTGACACTATGCAGTTGACATACTGGATACAGTGTTTTTCAAAACGATTCAAACCAGCGCGTCAAAACGATTCAAACCACACTAGCAAAATTAAACAAACCAATACAACACATAACCCCTAACAAGTTGATTGTTGTATACAGGATCATAAGGAAACCAGTTTCAGTTTCAGTTTCAGTTTCGTCGGTTTTTCACCCTTGATTGATACTGCAAGACTTTTGTCCCAAATGCAGTACATAAGAGGCAATCGTCCAGATGTAAGATTTCAGAATATTTAATTCTAATGAAGGTTGGTGTGAAACATTATGCCATTTGGTTTGAAAGACTGTGTGAAGGGGTACGAAACATTTTGTTGCGCTGGTTTGAATACTTTTGAAAAACACTGTAAACGGGTTCATATTCTACCTGGTGTCGAGTAATCAATACAGTGTTTTCAATTTTTGCAAGATTGTCCAGATTGTCCAGATTGTCCAGATTGCCCAGATTGCCAAATGTTGATTTAAGTTTGTTTTAATGAGCATTTAGAGGTGCCCAGATTGCCCAGATTGTCAAATGTTGATTTAAGTTTGTTTTAATGAGCATTTAGAGGTGTCGCAAAATATGCATGCGTAGGTCAGTTTTTCTTCAGGTAAAACGGAACTCTTCAGTTTGGATATTGATTAAGTGTTGTGAGGATATCAAATACTTCTCTGTTATCAATCTAGCGTTTACTTAGCCTAGGGTAATCTAGCCATCACGTGATAGTATCAGAATCTCATTTCCCTAAAAGAGGGACAAAATCAGAATCATTTGTGAAACAAGACTAGAGGCACTTCGATGCTTGTTCTAAAATTTGTGAGCGGTAATTAGCTCACCGATAGTGCGACGCGTATAACTGAGAAGGATTGTTAAGCTTTACTACCCAAGCTCTTAATCTGGAACGATTATGTCATTGGCTCCCAATGGCATCATAACTTCTATTCTTATCTGTATCTAAACTATACTAAGAACTCTCATGATCACAACGTCGTCTCTTGTTTTCTTATCTCTCTCCCATAAGAATATTCACATCCATTCTTATATGCTCCATCTCTCTCGGTCGTCAAACTCTTGCCGACAGTGTCTTCCCAAGACAATGGCCAGAGCTTAGACGAACACTAGACGAGAGCTAGACGAGAGCCCAGCATTGTTTCATCTGTATACCGTTACTTGAACATGCAGTACCCTCATGTGTAGATGTGTTAACGCCAGATCCGCAACGACAGTTGCGGCACCAGGAGGACCAGTGAGTAACCATGGAGTAACGTCCAGTGATTGACTAACACTATAAGACACTGATCATTGAAGTATTACCAATACGAGATATTTGGTGGGTCTGGTTTTTGGAGGCATCTTGGTATACCTCAGGCAGTTGATGTAAAATTTTAAAGTTTTGTTGCTGCAATTGATTGCTGCGAAAACTGATTGCTTGCTACCCCGCAAGCCGTGGGCTAGTAGCGCGCTCTTGATTGCTGTTTTCCAACACTCCCTCTGAAGGACGATCTCCCATCTGACCTAGTCTTCTTAATTTCATGAAGGTAGGTTTTGCTAGAGCTTTCGTAAAAATATCCGCAACATTTTCCGCTGTGTTAACGTAGTTCACTGTCGCTTTGAGATCTTTAATAAAATCTCTCACGGAGGATACTTTTACCATGATATGCTTTGATCCTTCGTACTTCTTGGAACCCTTCACCGTCTTGATGCCCGATTTACTATCAGATAGTAATTGAATTGTGTAGAAAGATTCAATTTCTTCTAACAAATTCTGGACCCAAATTGCTTCAATCATTGTTGTATGAATTGCATTCATTTCTGAATTGAGCGAAGAGACAGCGACTGTTTTCTGTAACTTGGATTTCCACAGTACTGGTGATCCACCAAACATTACCATGTAGCCTGTGATCGATCGATATCCTTCATCAGGTTCCGAAGCAAAGCTTGCGTCAGAATATGCGACAAGATCCCGAAGTGGTTTAGACTCGTAAATGAGTCCAAATGTCGTTTTCCCTCTGAGGTACCTGAGTACCCTTTTGGCAGACGATAAGTGTTTGTTTAACGGATCCTTAAGGTATCTGGAAAGTTTCAGCACGATGAAGTTGATATCAATACGAACGTACACCCCTAAGAAGTTGATATCAAAACGAACAGTGTTGGTTGCAAATAATAGCTTGCCAATTATGGATCGGTATTCCGTTCCATCACAAGGTTCCTCATCTCTTTCACTCGTGTATTTCTCAAATCCTTTTATGTCCGCTGGTATAACATCTGAAATACAGTCATCAAGTCCATAATCCAGCAATAGAGCATCAATGTAATCACCTAAATGCAATTTTGTGTAACCATTTCCCACCACAATGTTCATACCAAGAAATTTCTTGGCGAAATTTGGCTTCTCCTAAATCGTTCATTTGAAAGCTGCTGCTTAACATTTCCTTTGTTCTCGTCACCTCAGTTGAGCTGTTACCAATAACCAATAGATCATCCACATATAATGCTATTAGTACCAAGGATGACCTTGTTTTCTTCAGATAAATGCATGTTTCATTGGTAGCTCGTTTGAATCCCATCTTACTTGGTTCCACACAAGTGGGGCTTGTTTTAGGCCATATAGGGATTTGTTGAGTTTCAAGACACATTTTTCGTTGGAACCTTCCTAAGCTTTTGTGGGAAGCCTGGAATCTGTTTCATGTAAATGTTCTTGTCAATCTTACCGTTAAGAAAGGCTGTTTTCACGTCCATTTGATGTATAAAATATCTAAGAATACCCCACATGAGACCTTTTCTTCGAACTACTGTATTCTGGAATAATTCCGCTTCATTCATATACAGCCGAAGACAACAAAATTGGTTTGAAAAAAAAATAAACAAAAAAGTAAATAAATAAAAAAATAAAAAGATCTTAGTCTAAAGAAGAAATCTTTAATTATTTCAAAGACGACACGACCCACGAGCGATTACTGTGGATTAAGAGGTTACTCCGTGGCTGCAAAAAAAGTCGCACCATGCAGTGTTCAGAAACAGGAGCGGAGGGTAGCAATTCGATGTCTCTCTGGAACCACAGTCACTCATGACTTTGGTCGTGTGATGGCTCACGCCAATATAAAAGGAAACGCTCCCGCTATTTTATAACACCACCAAAAATATATCATATGTATCAACTGAGGGAGGACACACCACGATGTCTCTCGATACCAGGAAATATTTGATGTTGTCTTCTCAGAAATTTCTTGCAACTACGGAAGATCATCGAACAGAGTCGTCAATAGATTTGGGTGCTTCGAGAAGTTTAATCTTATATTAATCATTAATAAGGACGAATGTAGACTGTCTCTGGTTTGAAGTATTAAGCAAGAAAAGATCCTACATACTTTGAATACAAGTGGTTTGTAACTGTAGAAGTAAATTTTGCTTTATGTATATTAATTTTGTCGAAGAAGACTAATTAGAGTCAAAATCACCAAAAAGTATAGGTAGTATTCTATGAGTAGCTGTTTTACAGTATTTGACACAGTATGTTGGATCTCTTTTGGGAAATGTTTCTATATGATGGAGATAGTAAGAAATTGGTTGTAATGGCTTGAAATTATTATTTTTCACTGGGCGATCCCGAAAAAGGTTGAGACAATTTTGTTCGTTTGAAACTTGCGGTTCAAATTGGGTCGATTTGTACTTTTTTGAGGTAGGAGTTAGAAGTGCCGTTCACTTGAAATAGTTGCTTTATTTTCGTGATATAGCAAGAGGGGAATGCGATGATATGATGATTCTACAGGAAATATATACGAAATACACCACAATGAAGATGGGATCGATTATGCACAATGGGGTAGGCCAGGGTCATTCATTTAGAGAACTGGGCGCTTTTTGACGAACGATCTGGCACACGATTGCTGATGATCTTGGGTTTACGAAATTCTAGATTCATGCCTGTTATAATCAAAGATTATAGCAGTTACATATCGGTTTCAGTTGTAGAGTGAAATACAAGAAGCTTTTTTTTGGTTTGTTATGGTCTGTTCGAAAGAGATTGGGTTATCTTGAAAACAATTCATCTTTCACACTGATGTTAATTTTTGGTTATGAATCAATTCGTCTTCGGAATTTGTAGTTTTCAGACTAGTATTTATTGAATGTAACTTCGCTCTAATTCCGTGTTATCTTCAATGGTTCCGAGAGAACTCCTAACCTTAAAAGCGTGGGTGGCGGCCCCTCCTTTTATATTGGAGTGCTTAAATCGCGCAGGCTCAGCCCCTTTGAGCTCTAACACACATGCGTAATGTACTCACGCGTTAACAGAATTGAATTAAAGTTTAATACAAAATTCATATTAGCTGCGGGCGGGGAGATGTTTGATGATAGAACTAAAAAATAAAATCAAATTAAATGAATGGTAATATTAATGATTTTCTGTGGAATGTATTTTAAGCTCCAGGTATGAGTCACTTTAATTCTTAATGCAATCTATGTATGTGTATTTAATCTTGAGAAACCACCAATATTATCTAGTGTAGAGGTACTGAAGATCATGTCTACTAAGGACTTGGATAGATTCTCTTTGATACAGGAATCCTGTATGAATCCTGTATGTAGTCCGGATTTGCAGTTTAGCTGCCCCGTATTGTTGCAAAATCTTATAAGTTTTGTGAGGGTGCAGATTGCGCACCGGTGCATCTGCTTTCAGTCTGGCACTCTTATGGAAGATCCTAAGTCCATGCTAGAAACCACGCAGAAGAGTAGGGGTTACGGCCCACCCCAATGCACCACTAACCCCGAGCCCATAGCTAAGACAATTTTTTTGCTAACAGTGGTCCTTTTGCTACCATCGGCCCCACAGCTACCATCGGTCCCTTTGCGCATATAGATCTCGTTCCACACCATGACCATACTCCACACGTTCTGCTACCATCCGTCGACTACAAGCTTCTGACACCCAATTTCCTGTCTCGACAGAACCCTCATCGCTAGCTTAGTCCCTCAAATACGCTTACGTTTACGTCCCTTCAATGGTCCTGCTCTTCACCGAGCTATTTATAAAGCCGGCATCCGTGCTGGCTGGCCCCTTGCAAACAATTTTGCACTTTTCTCTGCTACGGTTAGCGCTCTTCAATCCGACTCCGCTTTCTTCGCTGGATTTCTTCGCTAGATTTCTTCGCTAGATTTCTTCGCTGGATTTCTTCGCTGGATTTCTTCGCTTGGTTTCTTCGGTGAGAGATAACCGACGATGAGTATTTTCTCCTGGTCAATACCCACAAGCAACAAGGATTATCTTTCGTTCTTCATTAAGCCCGCACGTTCTTACCAAGACGTTTTATCCATACTCAGACAACTTGATTGTTTACCTTACCTTGAACCTTCCTTCTCTCAGGTCCTCGAATTTCTCCTTACTTCAGGCACTTTATCCAAACCTACTGTTGCACAGATCCTTCTCCCCTGTTACGAAGTCCACCCTACCCACTACACGTTTTTCCAGCATCTTGACAAACATTTCTGGAACCTCTTCCGTGTCCTTCCGGGCCGACCCTCTAATGGTCCCCGTGTTAAACGTCACTTTCTCCGCTCTGCTCAACCTCGGAAACATCTCATCATCCAGGCGGCACCAGCTCGTTTCTCTACTACTACTACACTACGGGAAATTTATCTTCTTCTTCTTCAAATTCAAATTCAATTGGAACTACAACGAAGTGAAGATGCATAAACACCTCTCGCGCCATATGATTCATCAGAATCACTCTAGAGTAGTTAATTTTGAACCTTTAAACATATTGGGGTCTCAATTTTCCTCTTCACATATGTATTGCTCTTTATCAATTGCACAAGTCTTATTGTCAGGCATACAATTTATGAATTCACTTCCGGGAGGTACTGCACTGGTGTGGGGTATTGGAAAAAGTTCCCAAAAGGGCTTGGCATACATAAGGTTTCCATTTCACACCCCCTAACATGTTTGAATTCTAAGGTGAATGTGTAAATCTGCTTTTCCGGGGCAGTTTAGACTTGACTCGATAACAGGATTAAGCCCAGGACTGATCCCTCGCTCCAAGTTTATCTAAATACCATTCGCTTCTCTTCTTGGAGTACCTTTAGTGAATGAATACTTAGTGTTAGATCCACCATAGACAGGGCCCTGTCTACGAAGGTATTATAAAGCCTCTCAGTCCGATTTTTACAATGGCCATTGCAAACGCCATGTCACGATCATCGTTGTATGGAGTACTATGAGGGTCTTTTCGAATCTTAGGATTGTTCGAGAATATTTACACGGGGTTTGTAATGGCTATTATTACGTTCGGACAGACTAGGGTTCATAATACATCTATATGCAGGACCCTGCCTATCGTGGATCTAACATTACCTATTTGCAGGTATGTAGCTTTTGGTCATTGAATTCAAACTAAACAAAAAAAAAAGGAAAAACAAACTGCCTCACAATTCACACTTTGGCTACAAGGTTCGAAGGTTGTATCCTCCTAAATATGGGTATATGGAGGAGGGTTTGAGCGGTCCAACTTCTCCACGTATCTTATAATACACAGTTTTGGACCGAGTTTCATAATGTCCAAAGTTTCTTTGCACAGGCTGTTCTTATTGTCATGATATATGTCAGCTTTAGAATCATGGGATGTACCCAAATTCTTAGCATACTTGGTAATGCATTCCTTAGAAAGGCCATCAAACTTCTGGTATAAGGTCCTGCAGATAGAATCTAACAATACATTCATCCTCTCTAGCTCCTCATCAGCTGGTATTTGCTTTTTGGGTTGCTTTCCTTTGCATAGCATTCTTCGTGCACAGTGCAATTGAGAATCAAGTTCTTTCCTATCATAAGTCATCCGCTCGTAGAGCCCGGGGGAATCAGGACAAATATTTGTATTTTGGGGTACCAGTCCATGACACACCTTACGATAAAGGCATTCGTGAGAGATTGAAGCCCCATCGGAATTAGTCACGGCACATTCAAAGCCATTGAAGAACATATAGTCAACAAGAGGACGAATTTGTCCTGAAGGGTATTTAATGGACACCACTTCATCTTGGGCTTGAGCTTGGGCTTGGGCTGGTTCCGCACGTTTAGTATTCTGGTTTCCGCAAATAATTTTGCGTACACAGTAGGGTTCAAGACTTAACAATTCATCGAGCTCGTCGTACTTCTTAGTCGTATCGTAGGTACAATTGGTTGGTTGTATATCCTCAACACAGAACTTGTGGTGGATGCACTCATGGGGCACGTCTCTACCGATTAAATCAGAATTTGAACCACAAGGATTGCCCTCCCAGTCCGAATTGCCGTTTTTCAATGACATTGATGCAGCAGAAGTAACAGATAAAGCGGTGGCTAAAGCCGCCAAACAAGTTTTTTCAAAAAACATTTTGTAGTTTAGCAAACCACTAGCTATCTTGCTTCTTAAATAGTGCTCTTCCGGTATACTGAAGCGGGTCATGCCTTTTTTTTTCTTTTTACCAATTCCGTTCAAGCAGTCATTCATCTCCTATCAGACATCTACTTGAGCATAGACAATGGACCTGCATCTGGTAGTCGTAAAACATACAATCAGATTTAATGCTTGGTCATTCATCCCCTTATTAGAAGAGAAAAGAATTATCAGAGACGAGACGATTTTATGTTCTTTAATACATTTATGCCTAAGTAAAAGTGTGTTCGTTGATTGTTCCTTTTTCTCAAAGAGAGGAACCGAAGCGGCTTAAATAACTTTGAGAAAAACGTGGCATTTGAAAAACTCTCCACTCGATCAATAGTAAGGCTTGTTCCATAATATTCGAAAAAGGCTATCATAGCACTTTGTGCATCGATGGCTGATGACCGTGATACGGCGTTTGCAATGGCCATTGTAACAATCGGACTGAGAAGCCTCTTAACCTCCGTAGGTAGGGCTCTCCCTATGGTGCATCTAACAGACGAACAATGATTCTAAAAGACTATAATCAATCTAAATAATTGAAAAAGAACCTTTCCTAAGACAATCAATACTCCGTAAGATTCAAACTGTTGTAGTAAAATTGCTGACCACCCTTTAGAGCTCTTGGCTTGAAACGAATCCCTATAATTTTGTAGTATAACAACTATTCTAGCTCTTGGTATAGCACGTGTGTACCTCTTAGTATAGATTTCTTTACTGTAGCTCCATGGGTGTGGGAGACTAAAGGTAATAAGTTGCAGGATGTGCCCAGCCAGTCTTCCCAATGTTGTGAAACACCGTTTAGTGGTGTACGGGATTATCCCTCTTGAGATTTAAGATTTATATTGGCACTTAAATATGCTCAAATTGACTATGTTTTGGATAATTAAACTAGCTGTGAAGTTACGTTGTCGTAATTGAAGAACTGTTTATGCACTAATTATGTTCTATAAGTCTATGCAGTACGAGTATTAGGGATCATAATTCAAGAGCAAGCATCAGTATCGATATGTTGAACAAGTGAGGTATACTGATGTGAGATATACTGATGTGAGATATACTGATGTGAGATATACTGATGTGAGATATACTGATGTGAGGTATACGGATGTGAGGTATACTGATGTGAGGTATACTGACCCGTGTAGACAGGTAATGTGTTACTTGCAATACAAAAAGCAAGGAGTGCAGACTAGTATTGTAACTGGGTCTTGATTGTCAGGAGGAGTCGGGTTTGACTTAAGACAATTTATTAACAAGCCAGGTGCAGGAGCGAGGAGTCCAAGGTGAAAAGGTCTATATAGGTGGGATCCTGCTCTTGGTTGAGCGGCATCACGAGTAACCAGAATATCACGGACTTCCTAGTGCAGAACAGTAGCATAAATTATGGGCCTAAGAATACCAAAAGCTCAACATGATACGATAGGTTCCATAGGTAAGTAGACGGAGAAAATTGGAAGTTGACATTATTATAGTTAGGCACTATTTGTTTGGAATTGTTGTATACACTCCCATAATCTGGAATAGTTATCATGTTAAGTTTCAACAAGCGTCTTAACTTTGGTACTTCAGTAACCATTTCTGTAGTTTCCATTCTATCTTTATCTATATTAAACTAGGATGTCCCTTGACTTGTTGTTCCAATTGATACCGTTCAAGTCTGAGCGGGACCCTCTCTATATATATAATCAGGTCTGGGACTCCAGCCCTAAACCGCTCGGCCCATTGTGTTCTCCAGAACAATGGGGCCAATATTGGATAAGTGTTAGACAAGTGACCTCGAGCGGTCCACTGCCAACGTGTCTCTCTTGAGGACAATACCAATCATTGTTTCATCTGTATGCAGTAACGGGAACAAGCAGTACCCGCAGGTGTACTTGTTCCTCAAGTCCAACACTATTCAATGAGCAGAAGTCACAATAAAAAAAGAAAAAAAACATTGCATAAAATTAGTCTTCCATGATATTACGATACTTGATATTACGATACTTGATATTACGATACTTGATATTACGATACTTGATACAGATTAAAAAATGATTCACTGATATTCCAGCAATAGTACAAAGACTACTAGACTGTTGGGGTTTTGCGGAACATCTGTACCTCACGATCACGTGCCCGAGGCACGTGAGTAAAGTTCAGGTTCACGTGTCCTACCGGAACGTGAATAGAGGAGCATGCAAGTGTTAGACTTAACACATGATGCATGTGCAAATGAGCACATTTCTAACATTAGGAGGAAAGTGTGGCTAGGAGGAAATTGTGGCTAGGAGGAAATTATGGCTAGGAGAAAATTACCGCTAGGAGAAAATTACCGCTAGGAGAAAATTACCGCTAGGAGAAAATTACCGCTAGGAGAAAATTACCGCTAGAAGGATTATTTAGGCCAACCTGGATATTGGCTGCCAACATACACAACTCCTAATTGTTTAAGAATCCCATGGTTGCTAAGAGACTTAGTTGGGTGCACTAATTTTTTACATAACTCATTGGTATTTCCCGCACCAAATGCCATGTCAACGGCTCCTATAAGAATAGGTAAAAAGAAGTTACCAAATGCTCCAATTAATACTGGCATAACAAATAAGAAAATCATTCCGATAGCGGGCCCGGTCACAAGAACATTAAATATTTGATTATTTCCATTTAAATATTGTGGATTAGGTCCTGATAATTGTAGGGGTCAACGTTATACAAGTTTATATAATATATGTATATACGTTATATTTCTCTTCTTTGCTGCCCTCAGAAGTGTACGTGATAGTTTCCCATCATACAGCTCGCACTCAAAATGATGAGCTTGTTTGGATTATATATAATATCCCTTAAGATCTTTATTCTAGAAAATTGAAGATAAATTAATTAGTATAGTCTCTTATTAATTTAAGGTCAGTAGCCGTAAAATTTCCTTTATGATAGAGTTGATGATGATATTGACATAATGGTATTTGTTTACGTTTGAAAGTACCTGCGAAATTGGCTTCAAGTTGGAGGATTACCTATTGGATATTTTCCTCTAACATCAGCTACTTGACGTCAATCATGCATTTCTATTTTATAAGTAGTATTACATATAACACAAGATTTACCAAAGGATGGTTCGGTAAGTTTAATTGATCATTTTTCTTTAATAATTTGAGGTACATCATTAACAGGTGTATTCGTATTAAAGTGATTTGGAACTTTGTAATTTAAAGGTAAATTTAATTTCATATCCGTGTTGGGATCGGTTAAATCTTTTCCAAACTTTTTAAAGGTTTTAGGTAAAGAATTAATTTTAAATTTTCTTGATAAAGTTAAGCCACATGATGCTTGAAGGCATCATATAATATAACCTAATTTATATTTATTATTTATAAAAGTATAATAATTAAGAATACCATTTATTTTCTGATTATAAAATCTAACAATTTCATAATGCGCTAAATTTATTAAATGTGTTTGAGCCTGAGGCCTTAATTCCCTATTCTTATTTCTTTTAACTATTTTTGCAGCTAATAATGCTTTCTTTAGTTTTTCAGTTGGAACATAAAGATACATACGTATGGTAGCTACTGTAGTTATACCTTTTTTTGATTTATGTTTAATGGGAACTACAAGTATGGTGTAGATTAGATAACGCATCTTAGGGGTGTACGGGTATATATATATACGTTTATTCCTAGGCTACAAGACTATAAATGCGGGTTGGAGAAAACTTCAAAATGAAGTGGAAAAACTCCGAGAGAGAACTCCGAGAGAACTCCGAAGTGTTTAGAGAATTGAAAGTTCGCGCAGTGAGACCTCCGTCTATAAACGCTTTTTAAAGAGTTAAAAATGGTCGTCGATAAAACGGCTTGAAATAAGAAATGTTCTTGCGCGTTAAATCTGGCGTCAATAGAGTCAATGTATCAGGAGCTTCAATATCAATCCGTCGTTTGTTGGCTTTCGATAAGTGATAAGAGTCTTGATATGATAGTAATAGAGATCGAGCTTTTTGAAATGAAGACAACGACAACGAGAAGGCTGAGCAGTTGCATAACTTTGATAAGCAGTGGGTTCTCCAATAAGGATATCAACGAAATGGTGTCCAAGAAACAGGATCTGAAATCGTCAAGGTATTTGAAGGAGGTCGAGCTGAAACATAAGAGAGCAGCCCACATGACTATGAGTTACCTATTACAGAAAGGGAATTATGACCAGAAAGATGTCAGATGTCAAAGTGTCAATCGACTGCTACTATTACTCAATATTACTCACTCACTACTACTACTACTACTACTACTACTACTACTACTACTACTACTACTACTACTACTAAGTACTACCACTGACTACTACTACTACCACTGACTACTACTACTACTACTACTAAGTACTACCACTGACTACTACTACTACCACTGACTACTACTACTACCACTGACTACTACTACTACCACTGACTACTACTACTACCACTGACTACTACTACTACTATCTACTTACTACCTAACTACCTGACTACTTGACTAGTAACTACTAGCTACACCATTACTTACTACACAACTACACAACTACCGACTACCAGACTACTGACTACCAGACTAGTAACTACTTACTACTTACTACTTACTACTACACTCACACCAACTACACAACTACCGACTACCAGACTAAACAATACGATAACGTCGATATCAAGATCCTTGAGTGTAATGTTCATTTGGCAAAGGGTATAGTCAAACAAAAGAATTTAATACATCATAAGCAGTTACAATAAATCTAACATGAGTATCAAGTGGTAAAACAATTAAAGTACCAGTATCTAATAATCTTGAAACAAGCGCGTCGAGTGTGGCATGAGGCTATTTAAAGAGCGATAATGAGTTTTGAATTCAAGAGATGCATTCTGGTTCTGTGCATTTACTCATTTACTCATTTACTACAAGCATATACAAGGAAAGTTACTTATGATTGCATTATATTCGATGACATGTTGATAGTACGCCCAAAAGCATCTACGAGCCTAATGTCAGAACCTTCTGGAACCCAGTATAGGTGATACAGAGTATAGAGTAGTATGGGCTAGTACAGGCTATATGTTTAGATATGGTAGTAGTGAAGGTTATAGAGTGGTATGCAATAGTGTGTAGTCTATTAGTATCCAAATAATCTTACAAGAACACTACACAAGAGTATCACCAGGCTACACAAGAGTACCACCAGACTACACACGAGTACCACCAGACTACACTACCACACTCTACTATACCGCCAGAATACCAGACTACACTACTACGCTAAATACTTACTACTACAATACCAACTACTAACCATCAGCCTACACTACTATACCACTAATATACTACACTAATATACTACACTATTATACCACTAAACTACTCCACTACACTACTACTACTACTAACACTAAGTACTAAGTAGTACTGACTTGTATGATTAAGGTAATGTCTACAACTAACACTACTGACTAAAACTAGTATCTACAATCTACAATCTACTATCTACCATCTACAATCTACTTACTAGTATAGTATAGTATAGTATAGTATAGTATAGTATAGTATAGACCACTCACTACCCCAATTACTACCCCAATTACTACCCCACTCTAACTCACCATTGACTATGTTTGAAGGGGTTTACATCACCGACGATAAGAACAACCTTTGCTATGAGTACTTGGTGTTCTCGCACGTGCCCACGTTCTCTGCTGTGGCCAAGACTCTCAAGTCCAAGTTCGCCAACCACACGGAGCTACCGCTTCAGATCGTAGAGATCAACCTGGACTACCTCGTTGCATCTTGGTGACCGTGCTTTACTTCTTAGTGGTGGTCAGTTACTTGGTAGTAATCACCCAAAAGGAATTTCTTTCCAGTGGGGTATGGTGGCCGGGTTTTTTTTTAATAAGGTGTTTGGAGAATCACTCACCCGTCTACCAGAATAGTAACTACTCACTACTCACTACTCACTACTCACTACTCACTACGTACTACACTCACTACCAAACTGTCAGACTACCACGCTACCAGACTGTCAGACTACTACACTACCAGACTGTCAGACTACTACGCTACCAAACTGTCAGACTACCACGCTACCAGACTGTCAGACTACTACACTACCAGACTGTCAGACTACTACGCTACCAGACTGATAGACTACTAACTGCTACTGGGAAGGGAAGGGAAGGGATTGGATTGGAGTGAGCCCACTCGAGCTCGCATGCTCATTAGGTGAAACTCTATAAGTACAGGTTCCATGCACACACCACCATATATTTCAACCTATGTTTTAGTATATGTATTGATATACAGGGATATGTAAGTTGTACCTTACAAGACCAAAGTAGATTAGTCGGTGCGAGGCGGGTGAAAAGTTTTCACCCACTAGGAACCTGCACACAACGTATCCCTGTCGTGTATACAACGTGTCAGGCTGGTGAAGACTTTTCACCCCCTGGTAACCTGCACACGGTTCGTCACTGTCCTGCATCCAACGCATCCTCAAAGTACTCTGACTCCGAGTATGCTAAGTACTTGTTGACAATATAACAACATATAAAAGGGTGCTAGAAAGGTGAGCCGAGGATTAGACTAGATTGGTTAATGTACAGGTGCAAACACAACCGGAATAAAATCAGTGTATGTATCAGACTGTATGTATCAGACTGTAGTTTCATTTTTAACTACTACATCTATAACCAACATCTCTAGATCTATTGCATAACACGCTAGCTATTGACCAAGTCGATCTCCGCCTCCAAATTGTTCTTTGCTTTCTTGACGTCCAATAAGGTCACCAGTGACTTGATCGTCTCATCGTACTTGGCCATAGTCTTCCGCGTGGGCATGTTTGGCCTCCACACTGTTCCTCCACACTGTTCCTCCACACTGTTCCTCCAACTGTAGGAATATCGAAGTCCTGAAGCATACTGTTGATTGCCTTTAACAACAAGAGAGGGGTTTAAAATAAAATTCGAACACGTGTGCTTTGCAAACGGCTCGGGCAATATATGGTCCAAAAGATTTGGAATAGGGGACTGGAGTTGGGCGCAGTGTACGACGGTCCAGACCTAGAGACACTCCAGTTTCATAGTTGTCTCTCATTTTCAACTTATGTTTTAGAACATATTGATATACAGGGATATGCAAGGTGTACCTTACAAACCCAAAGTCTCGAAGTACAATCTGTCGGCCTCATCATAATCGGTAGAAACAGTTTCAGGGTTGTAGTTGATCATGATGGTCTTGAAGTTGTTCTCTCTCAAAGTTCTAATGGCTCTAACGGCACACCAGTCGAACTCCACTGAAGATCCAATTCTGTAAACACCAGATCCCAAAACAATCACACCATGGTCATCGAAAGAAACATCCGAGGAGTCAGCGTTGTATGTGACCTACAAGTAGTTGGTGAAGGCTGGGAACTCTGCTGCAACGGTATCGATCTGCTTGACAAAAGGAATCACACCGGCTTCCTTTCTCAATCTTCTAATAGCCACCTCATTGGAGTCCAAGAACTTGGCGATTTGTCTGTCCTCGAAACCCAACTGTTTGGCCTGTTTCAACACAGGAACTGGGAGGTTTTCCTTGGCACCGTAACTGGCAATCTTGTTACCGAACATAGCGTCTATTGCAAAATACATCATGAAAAAGCTACGGCTAAAATAACCTCTCGTTCAAAGTAACTTCAAGAAGCACCCGTTGTTCAAATAAAACGCCCAATGGGAAACTTCGAAAATGACAATGACAAAGTTCCTATTTGGACTTAATAGAAAGTCATGTCAAGCCATACTGCCCCAATTTAAAGGTAATTATCGTCTTGTACCCAGTGAACAGTTGAGCTTACGACTCCAAAATCTCGACCGAATCCGAAACTCGAGTACGCATTATCTCAAACACTAAAAGCCCCACGGAGGTGGCTGGAATGGTGGTCAAGGCGTTTCGGGCAGAGCCCTTATATGCAAATTGCATCCACGACAACTGCTGCAAACCCAGGAGTTTTTAGGTGGACCGGAGAATCACCAAGGGGGTTAATCTCTATTGGGCTCTTATTTACTTGGGAGTCCACTTGGTATTTCCATTGTGATGATGTGATGATGTTTTTGTTGGTATTTTATTGTCAGTGGAGATACAAAACTGGTGTATGTACTATCTTAGTATATTCTTGCTGGTGGTCTTGCTGGCGGTTTTCAATTGTCTATTTTTCCAGATGGTATTTTTCCATAGCCAGATCCATTCCATTATTCTTGATCCATTATCCGATGGTCTGATCTTTGGTCTGATCGTTGGTCTATATTCATTTCATTGAACCATTCCATGATTCATTGTCCATTCCATAATTCATTTGCCATTGATTGATTTCCCGATTTCTTGTGCATTGCTGTTTTTCCGTGTTTTCAATTCCCACTTCTGAACATTTCTTGTGTTTCTTGTGTTTCTTGTGTTTCTTTTTTTTCCTATTTCTATTTCTTATTCCTATTTCTATTTGGTCATTCATGTTTCTTGTTTACGTTCTTTTTGAAGGTGGGATAATACACGGATTATTTAGTGATGCATGCGAGATCGCTACCAAAAATAGTCCGTTTAGTCCACTTGTTTATGCCGTGTGCCACACAATTGGATTATATACAAGATAGATCTTCCAGATATTGCCAAGACCAAGACCAAAACAAAACAAGACCAAAACAAGAACAAAACAAAACAAGAACAAAACAAGAACAAAACAAGAACAAAACAAAACAAGAACAAAACAAGAACAAAACAAAACAAGAACAAGAACAAGAACAAAAATCAGAAATCGGTCCACCAAGAAATCAGAACATGGTCAATATCTAGATTACTCATAAGATATAAAGTGGTACTCAAGCTCAAGGTTCTGCCAGGCTCAACAGTGTACTACTCATAAGTTATCAAGTGATTGTACCAAAGAATGGGTCAGCCAGAATCCGAGTAGTAGTGGACTATGGTAGTGCATTACTCATAAGATGGGGGTTGGTCTATAGAGTGATTAGTGACGGTTCACCAAGGGAAATCAATAGTTCACCAAGGGAAATCATAGGGAAATCGAAGCGGTTCGAAATACGATAACAATCTAGAACGGAGAATAAGCAAGTTTTTTTCCAGGTGAATCAGGAGGTGCAGTTTGTCCACAGTGAAGAGATGAACAGTCAATACTCTTCTCTTTACAATCTCCAATACTCTTCTATTTACTATGGTGGTCTTGTTGGTGGTCTTATTGTTACTCTAGTGGGTTACTCTAGTGAGTTACTCTTATTGTTCCTCTAATGGGGAAGTGACTCTTGTGGGTTAACCTATTGGTGTATCTACAGTGCTCCTTTGTGTTGGTACATGTACGTACTTGGTATATCTATTTTGATAAGTATTTCTTTGGGTCTCTTACCATCATCTTGGCTCCCCATGGGCTACCTAATGGCTCCTTGATGTCCACTGGACTCTTGTACTTGGACTCTCGTACTTGGACTCTCGTACTTGGACTCTTGTACTTGGTGTACTCTTGTACTTGCACTCTTGTACTTGCACTCTTGTACTTGCACTCTTGTACTTGCACTCTTGTACTTGGACTCTTGTACTTGGACTCTTGTACTTGCACTCTTGTACTTGCACTCTCGACTTCGACTCTTGTACTTGGTGTACTCTTGTACTTGGTGTACTCTTGTACTTGGACTCTCGACTTGGACTCTCGACTTCGACTCCGACTTGCACTCTCGACTTGGACTCTTGTACTTGGACTCTTGTACTTGGACTCTCGTACTTGGACTCTTGTACTTGGTGTACTCTTGTACTTGGACTCTCGACTTGGACTCTCGACTTCGACTCCGACTTGCACTCTCGACTTGGACTCTTGTACTTGGACTCTTGTACTTGGACTCTTGTACTTGGACTCTTGTACTTGGACTCTCGTACTTGGACTCTTGTACTTGGACTCTTGTACTTGGACTCTTGTACTTGGTGTACTCTTGTACTTGGACTCTCGACTTGGACTCTCGACTTCGACTCCGACTTGCACTCTCGACTTGGACTCTTGTACTTGGTAGTACTCTTTTGATAACCCACTTGAATCTCTATTGGTCTCTTCTTGAAATCTCTGGCTGAATCCATAAACCTATGGTTCTTCTAGTACATCTAATACTTGGAGTATCACTGGGGACTGCCTGCTTGGTTCATGGCCGGGGTCTCTCCGCCAGACTCCAAGCCCTCGGGCCGCTCCTTCACCGACAGAAGTATAATGTCCTTCTGCTCCTGTGGGATCTGGATCGTCCCTCCCTTCGTAGTATTGTATAATGGACACGCCTTGTTGGTTCGGATATGTCCAAATGCTCCACACGATTTGCACCGCCGCGTCTTGCTCTTGCCCTTTCCAATCCCTTTTCCACCAAATGCAAATGATCCATCTGGCAACATCACTGTATTGGCATCGATGATGGTTCCACCTGCTGCAGCTGCAAGATGCAATGGATCCTTTGGTGGCCTCCTGCCTTTACTGAGCTTGGCTCTTTTCTGGAGGTTGGCGATCTTCTCCTCCAATGCTTTACGCCGGATCTTGTTCATCTCAGCGTCGTTGGTGGGGATGATATCGTTAACGTCGGCCATGGACATCTTGTCGCCCTCGATCTGCTTCTTGCGCTTGATGTACGCCTTGATCAACCGGGGGTCATGGAGGTACTCCACTCTCCGCTGGACGATGTTGTTTTCATCCCGCACGAGCCGCGTAATCTTGAGCACATTCTGGTTGGCGGCCTGGGGATCTTCTCCTTTGAGCTTTTCCTCCCGCTCCTTTTCGATCTTCTGCTTCATGTACTTGGTGTGGTCCACGGGCTTATATTCCCGGTAGATATCCTCAAGTGTATGGCCCTCGGTATCGTTGACTGTCAACGAGCTTCTTTGCCCGTACCAAATCCGCGAGATCTCGTTCTCGTAGAGTTTCTGCTGGTACGAGGCCGTGGTGTTTTTGGGCACTGTATCTTTTGGTGGGGGAACCAAAGGCTTGAACCCGTGCTTTTGAGTGGCCCGGAGGAACGAAAACCCGAGCCCGATTCCAGAAGGGTCTCCTTCTCCATTCAATTGGAGCATGGCCTTTGTTTGGTTGGAGATGATAAAGCTTCTGGATGCACTCCATGGGGCTAGACCCTCATCGATGGTCTCGTCAATATCCGTTTCCTTTTCACGTCGTTTCTTCTCCAAAAGCCGTCTTTCTTCTTCCACGTCAGTGACCTCTTTTTTGTCTTTCTTGTAGTCCACGCCTCGCCTATCGTCGTTGAAAAGCGAATCCACATCGTCCAAGACCTGTTGTCCGTGCTGCATACAGTCAAGCAATGTGGCATCTTCGGGTGTGATCATGGCCTTGACTTCCTCTTCCGTGGGTACAGTATCCACACCCTTGATTTTCCAGAACCCTTGGTCCTCGCCCTGTCTCTGATACTCCATAAACTCCTTCAACCGTTGTCTGTTCTGCATATCGTTCTGGTCGGGGAAATGCAGCGAGATGTCTTTGACTGATAAACGTGCAGTTTTGTTTTTGTTCATGGTACGGAACACGATCATCTTCAACCTATTTTTGGAGGTGTTGGTGACTTTTCTGGAGTGTGGGGCCGGCACTTCGACTGCAGGGAAGATATTTCCCACAGAGAAAAGCTGGTCAACTGGCCTCAAGTAGTATTTCTGGTGACTGCCACAGCCCTGTGACCGGATAAGCAAGAAATCCGTGGATTTCTGCTCCTGCTTGAAGATAGGAGCCCGGATCATGTTGTTGTAGAGTGTAGGAACGAAATCTCCCTTGGCCACATGTCCAAAGTTCCAGAACGGCGACCGATCTTCCACTCCCAACACGTGGGTCTCGCCTAGAGGCGCCTTGGGCCGCGTATTATCGTCATCCTTCTCCTTTCGGTAATAATTGATCAATTTACTGCCCATTCCGAAATTGGACAAGATGCCTGGGTGCTCCTCCGAGTACTCCATGGCTATGATGGTCCCCGTATCCACCGAGGTCAAATCGGATGTCTTGGAAAAGATCTCCTGCGATGTTTTTCCCCGGTCCTTCTTCTTTTTCCTCTGTTTGAGCTTGGAAAAACAAATAAGCGAGCCCTGGATGACCTGGAACCGGGGCCGGTGGAAAGCCCGAGCCTCGTTCTTGGACAACTTGATTTTGTAGTAAGGAGTCTGGAGTCTTAATGCTGGAGCCGCATGCTCGATGTTCAAGTTACTCAACTGGCTCCGCACCTTGGTGTTGTAGTTGTTCTTGAGCACATCGTACGACGCATCGTTGGAGATGTTGAACTTCATCTGGAGCAATTTGTTGTCTGTGGGAACAATTGCCTTTGATTTGGAGGGTTCGGACTTTTTGAGGTCAGGAACAAAGAGGAGGTTGGGGTCGTTCATGTTGAGCTCGAACTTCTCCGAGGCAATTTGGCCATTGAAGATGTTTTCGTCATCATAAGCGATTTCGTCTGGCTCGAACTTTTCCGTAATCTCCGAGGCTTTTTCGCCCTCTCCTCTTTCTTCTTCACTCTCGTCGCTTTCTCCTGCACTGATGACGTCGTTGTCGTTCCAATCGGCCGTGGCCAAAATAAGGTCTTTGCTGAAATCACTAAACTTATCGTTTCCGTCTCCGTCCAGCTTCATAAACGGAAGCACCTGCACCTTGACGAGATTATCACCATTTGAGCCCAATTCAGCAATAAAATTCATGTCCTCCTGTGTAATTTCCGTCACTCCCGGTAACGGGATCTCCACCACATTGTTCTTATGCGACTTGAAAGCCTTCCGTTGGTCTGGCTCCATTTCCAAGCTGATTTTGAGCGGAACAAGCGGCTTAATGTGCAGTTTCGTCGCTATGGCCGGCACCTTGTATGCATAGAACTTGGACTCGGCCACCGACATCGTGTGGAAGTTGAACGGCTTGTAGGGTGAATATGACGGGTAGTACCGCGCCATCATACGTGCCTTATGCTGGGATTCCATCCGTTTCACGATTTTTCGTAGCTTCAACTTGCGAGAAGCGATTTCTTCCGGGCTCCGTCTTTTCCTGGGCTCCGCAGGCAATTGGCCCTCATCGTCTTCGAACCCAAGCCCTAGATCCGTAAGTCCATCATCCTCAAACCCTAAAGAATTGCTCATGTGCAACATATCTACGCCTGTATCCTGGTGGATCTGAGATGCGCCAGACCCGTCGTCGTGGGCGTAGTCTAGCCCGTTTTCGTCCCCTCCAAAAAGGGCATCGAACTCGTTATCTGCATCTTCTTGGAGATGGCTTTCTTCCGGCACCAGAAGATCTTGGGCAGAGTCAGGGGCCTCCAAAAGCGGTTCGTCCACGCCCATTTCCTCCATTGGGAGGTCATCTTCATCTGCCAATTCGTCTATATCCTCATAGTCAATGGCATCGTCGGCGTGTTTGGTTGTTTTTTCTTGGAAAATCTCGTCGATGACTTTTTCATCGGGCACGTCTACTCCGTCGTCGCCCATTTTGCCGTACGTAGTGCTGGCGGGGAGATTGTGGGCCATGGTGGGATGGGGTGTTGTTGTGCGTATATCTGAGAATGGGGTGGAGTTTCAGGAACGCAGATATGTTGTACTGGATGCAGGAGCCGTCCTTTTAATAGTGGAAGTAAAGAAATTCTTGACAGCAGCGTGGGACTTGCTTTTGGGCTCCGGTGCTGACTGGTTGGAGGTGCAGTGAGTGCACATTCTGAGACGCTAACATACTTGGTGTACGGGTTTTTTGGAATAAAGATAAAAAAACTAAAGCTAGATCAAACCGATCCTTCGAAACAAAACTGAGCATTCATATAGCCTTATTTTGACTTGATAGAAGTATATTCCAATGCAAAATCTCACTTATCTTCTTTTAATGATGTGAAAACTTTTACACACATCCAGAAGGGCACGTGGTCTAGTGGTATGATTCTCGCTTAGGGTGCGGGCGGTCCTGGGTTCGATTCCCAGCTTGCCCCATCTGGTTTTTTTTCGGAGTGTTGCCGTATATTTTTAAAGCTTCTTTTCCCTCTATAGATAACCTTCTTAAGTAACAGTCTCAGAATACTGTTTTACACTACACAAGTACCTTTAGTAAGTTTTGGTATTGGTACCTTGGTATTAGTACCTCGATCTTAGTACCTCGGTATTGGTACCTTAGTCTTAGGACCTCGGTATCTCTATCATCTGTGGTACCTTTTGATTCTCTGGTACGTCTATTATCTTTGGTATTGGCACCACAACCCCAAGACATCGCCAGTCACATATTGTACCTTAAGCTATTCCTTGCACTGCTAAGCAGGGCGTTCTCTAGACTCCTTCCTAGCCTCCTTCCTATATTATATGCCTGTCCACCGCTTCACCATCACTGATCACTTGACCAATCACATGTCATCATATCTGTGTATCTAATCACCATCCATTATTCAGATATTCAGTATGGACTTTTCCATCAATTCTTCAGAAACCACTTCCAACCATCACTATTCACTGATTGTTCATTCACTGATTTTTCAGTCACTAACTCTTAGTCACTAATTTTTTCAGCCACGAATTTTCAGTGACTAAGAATTAGTCACTGAGTTTTCATTCACTGATTGTTCAGTTACTCACTAATTCTGGTGCTTCACTTCTCCTTTAATGCCTCCAATACGGCCGACTTGATCTTATACCCATGAACATTTTGATCGGGAAAATCGCCTGTTTCCAAATCTCTCTTGTAGCTGTTCAAGGCACGCACTGCATCCAGCTCAAAGTCCATGTACTGCTTGACGAACTTGGCCCTCTTGCGGTCGTTCATACCCAACATATCGGCCATGACCAATACCTGACCGGACACGAAGGGGCCTGCACCAATGCCAATCGTGGGAATGGACACTTGGGCGGTTATGAGCTCCGCTAGCTTATTGGGCACGCACTCAACAAGGAGAGCAAAACACCCGGCCTCTTGAAGCGCATGGCAATCTGCGAGAATACGCCGCGCCCCCTCCTCCGTCGTCCCCTGCACTTTATAACCCCCGGTCACATTATGTTTCTGAGGGGCTAGACCCACATGCCCCACCACGGGGATTCCTGCACTCACGATTTTGTGCACCCGCTTGGCCGTCTCCGCCCCGGCCTCGATTTTTACAGCCTGCACCCGCCCCTGCTTAATAAGCTTGATACATGTATCAATGGCCTGAGAATCGCTGCTTTCAAATGTACCAAAGGGGACATCCGCAACTATAAGCGACGTGCTGTTACCACGGGCCACAGCTCGGGTGTGATACAAAAACTCGTCGAGCCCGATCTCGTTCGTATCGTCGTACCCAAGCGCCACCATGGCTAAGGAGTCGCCCACAAGGGCAATATCCACATCGGCCTTCTCGGCGATCTTGGCCGTGATGTGGTCCCACGCCGTGACCACGGAAATGGGCTGCTTGGCCTGGTACCGCGTGTGTATGGTACTAATGGTGTTGCGGGGCTTTACATTATAGGCGGAACACCTTGGCGGCAACGACGAGAAGAACCGGCGAAACATAGAGTCGTTTTTTCGCAGCTGATGGGGGTTATACGAGGTTGATGCCAACACGTGAACTATGGTCACGTGAACCGCATCTGGGGATCATGTGATCAGTATCATGTGACAAACTATCACCTGATCCACCATCAAGAGGTCACCATATGTGCTTATCTCCTTTTAGATTACTGCTAAAAGCTTGATATGAAGATGCACAATGATACGCTGATGGGCTAAGCTATACCTCATTGATCTATCAATTACATGAAGCCCATTATTAAGTATGGGTGACTCTAGACTTCTGTCTTTGCTCCTTTTGACTTTCAGGATAGAAATCCCAGACTACTAAACTTTGGAAAAGTGATATAACTTCATCTATGGAGGAAAAAAAAGGTTAACGACTGGATATGTTGGTTTTTCTGCATATAACGAGGTGTATCGGCTTTTTTTTTGGGGGGGTGTCTTATCAACCAGTCAGGAATTTATCTATGCAAATTAAGGTCTCTGACTTTTAGGAGTCTACTCCCTTTTCACATACGGATTTGTTTCAGTTTTTAAAGTTAGGGATTATACCCTCGGTCACGTGATGTGTTTGAAAACCTACACCGAATAGTTCCCAAGCTTATTGAAGCAAGAATTTCTACAAAGCTAGAAGTTCCCTAATACTCACATTCGCCCTAGTCAGAACTACGAGAAAAATTATTGTCCGGATTGGGAAGTCCGGCCAGAGATCCGGTGTGTCACGTGACATTTACCACCATCCCCTAACTTCCCCACACACTGGCACCAAAGTTCCTACATCTTAACTCATCTTAATTCTGGCAGAAATGGATACATTTTGAGAAGGACGTTAATTTTTTTTTGTGAGAGGGATGAAACATCCCAAGTCAATATTTTCAGACCTGCATATACGTTTGATTGGATTTAGTAAGCAGATCCGGTTGAATCTACATCACGTGATATGCAATGGAAATGACCTGACCAGTGGCAAAATCAAGATTCCAAAAAGGTTTGGGTTTTCCGGGATATGTGAGACCTGCATGTAAGCACCGGAGCTAAGTAATCCGGCCGCGGAAGTTGCTGTAGTCACGTGACACACACCCCAAAAAAAAGCAATCCTCCTCTACAGTAACCCCCACGCCAGATCCAAAGTCCGTACGGAAATATAATTCCTTTAACAGTGGGGAAATTTTGTGCCCTTCAAAAAAACTGATTTTTATTTATTTTTTGGGGAGGATAAAATGACCTGAGTCAATAAGTCGGAACTGGATATAAGCCCCGGAACTGGTGATTCTGCCGCGGAACTGCCCATTCCCACCCCATCACCCACGGAACTCCCCCACCAACCAGAAACCGAACCGTCTGTACAATTATACTTCAAACCGTTCTATGTAGGCACAGTGGGTGACTTCATTTAGTGTATTTAATAGTAATATTAAATTCATATGGCACTATGGCATTGTGGTACTGGGTCATGGATGTGTAGTTCCGAGGGTTCCCCCGGAAAACATAGACCGGTATACTCCACCCAAGCCTATTCCGGCAAAAGCATACTAAGCACTTATAGTATCAAGCTCATTAAAGTATATACCTGTTTTAAATTTAAAAATCGTTAGGGAATAGAGAAATTTACTTGGGAAATTCTGTTTGTGCCTGTATATAGTAGTTTGGTGTTCTGTATATAATTGGGTTTCGCCTGCACAATGCCATATCTATAAAGCAAGTCACACCTCGTCCCCCATGTTCAGACCACTCTTTTCTCCCAAACTCACGACTAAGTTCCTAACTAACCCCATCAGACCAATCGGAACCTTTACAGCCCTTAGAACCATGACTATCGATACTTCGTTCCACATGAACCATACGTGCTTACGTATCAAAGACCCCAAGGTCAGTGTGCCGTTCTACGAGAAGCACTTTGGCATGAAGTTAGTCAACCACTTCATCATGGACGGGTTCACGCTCTACATGATGGGCTACGAAACCAGCACGCCCAAAAACTGGGCTGACAGACAAGGCATTTTGGAGTTATGCCATAACCATGGAGTGGAAAACGACCCCGAGTATAAATTGAACAATGGAAACGGCGAGAAGTTCAGGGGGTTCGGCCACATTTGTGTAAGTGTTGACAACATTGAAGCATGTGAAAAGACGCTTTTGGATGATGGTGTGCAGTTCAAAAAGAAGTTGAGTGATGGCAGACAGAGCAATATTGCGTTTGCCTTGGACCCCAATGGGTACTGGATCGAGATCATTGAACATGGCCAAGGGAAAAAAGCCAGTATTTCGGATTTGTCTACCTACAAGTTTAACCATACCATGATCCGGGTTAAGGACTCGCAGAAATCGTTAGATTTCTACCGGAATGTGTTGGGCATGAAGTTGTTCACCAAAAAAGAACATGCTGCGGCCAAATTCGACCTTTACTTTTTGGGGTATGAGCACGACCCCGATTTTAAAGAGGGGCTGATGTCTCATAGTGACCTTGCACTTCGGGAAGGAGTCATTGAGTTGACGCAAAACTATGGAACTGAAAACGATGACTCGTTTGAAGGGTACCATAATGGAAACTCCACGGAAAATGGTGCTCTTCAAGGTTATGGTCACACCTGCGTATCATGTGATGACCCCGAGAAGTTTTGTGGTGAAATCGAGTCTAAATTCGGCGATTCCGTCGAGTGGTCGGTGAAATATAACCAGGGCAAGATGAAGGAACTTGCATTTATTAAAGATCCAGACCACTATTCCATTGAGATTATTAGTAACAGGATTTTTAGTGACTGGAAAAATGGGAGGCCTCCTCAGTAAGTATTAACTTACAGAACTACAGAACAACAGAAATACAGAAATACAGAAATACAGAAATACAGAACAACAGAAGTACAGAAATACAGAAATTCAGAAATTCAGAAATTCGGAAATACAGAAATACAGAACTACAGAACTCGTCAGGGAGTATACTAGAAATCCTGGAAAATCCACGGAGCATCACTAGAGTATACACATGCTAGAACATCTACTGGAACATCCACTGGAACATCCACTGGAACATCCACTGGAACATCCACTGGAACATCCACTGGAAAATACATCTACTATAACATCCACTAGAGTATTACACTACAAAATACATATACTAGAACATCCACTAGAGTAACCAGAAATTTACTGGAACATACGCATACTAGAGTATACTAAAAAAAATGGGTAAATTATCTAACTCAAAGGCATACCTAGATATTTCTGATAATTCTACTATTAAATAAATACATAATATTCTATATCATAGAAACACCATGCAAACACCATACAAACACCATAGAAATAATGTATATAGTAGATATAATAGCATATATAGTAAGACTGATGGTACTATATGATAGAGTAGATAATACTATCATATAATACATACTATCATATAATACCATGGAGATGCTACAGATAATCCTTTATACGTTAGTACTGATAGTGTCATACAAAAGATTATATATGAGCCTAAAATTATCATACATTGTGCTATATTTAATAGATGTAATACCATCGAGAGCAATAAACACTACCATATATACCATAGCCAATTTCTGTTAGATCCAAGATGGGTGGAATACAACCCATATAGGGATTGATCTCACGTTCCCAATTAATTGGGAACCGATGCTATTACGCCCCTTCTCGGTTCACTGTTACTACACCCCTTCGGCTACCTTCTGGCAGACTACTTAATGGCGGCCGATTCCTCTTGCTGAGGAATCATCAACGAATATAGTTTCGATTAGGTGATAAACGTATTTACAAGAATCTAACAATTTCTTAGATAATACTATATGATAGCATAGAAATACCATAGACAATACGATGCAATATCACATTAGTGCCAAAGAAATCCCATAGAAATCTCACAAAAATCCCATAGTAATCCAGAAATCTCACAAAAATCCCATAGTAATCCGAAAGATAATTTCGCAAATAATACCATAGATAATATATGTTAGATCTCACATGGGTTTTCCATGACACCGGTATTTGAGCCTATGGTTACTGATTGGTTGGAAGCCAGTCACTAAGGTCAACAGCTAGCAACATCCAGTTGACTAGACGACCCCTTTTCAACTACTTAAGTCGCCCAAACCTTCTATTACGTAGCCCAAACCTTCTTTTACGTAGCCCAAACCTTCTTTTACGTAGCACAAACCTTCCTCTACGTAGCTAAAACCTCCCTTTACGTAGCTAAAGCCTTCCTATACGTACCTAAAACCTTCCTCTGGAGAACCATTGGTGAATAAACATAGTAAACAGAGTACTTGACGGAACAACAAGAATCTAACACATACTAGAATAAACCACTAGAATATACACATATTAGAGTATACCACTGGAACATCTACCAGAGTATACATATCCTAGAAATCAATAGGAAATCCACTGGAACATCTACTAGAGCATCTACTGGAACATACACATGTTAGAGTGAGCTACTAGAGTATGCTACTAGAGTATGCTACTAGAGTATGATTTAGAATACACCAAAACCATTCATCCGGGATCTACTAACCGAATTCCAAGATTACGTGCCAAATAAGAGCCAGAGCGTTCCTATGAACGTCTACGAACATATACGGAAAACAAACCATTGGACAGGAAACTATTGAAGGTCTACCAGGAAATACTCGGATCTTACAATTGGTTAGTGAATGTTAGCCGT